>JAZHYW010069978.1:0-18767 GCA_037355805.1 Ixodes ricinus
GAGCTTTCCAGACCAAGGCGAAGCCAGACGCCGACAAAGCTTTAGCCGTTTGTGAGGGAGCGCCGAGGGCTCATCGACGGTCCATTTACCGTGATGTCTCGTTGATACGGACACCCTCCGCTCCCCCCAAAATTGTCCACAATGCGAGTTGTCCATAATAACGAGACAAAAATGCATGTATTTTCCCAGTATGTCCCCGAAAACGATGTTCATATAGCGGGGTACCCATATTAACGGGGTTCATATTAACGAGACATGACTGTACCTGGGTTGGCAATCGTGCCTGGATGGCTTCCCGACCGTTGTCGTCACAGGCTTGACAGGACGCCAGCAGGTGCGACCAGAGAAGCAAGTCCACGACATGGCCTCCGCAATGCTAGTCTCCGAGGGTTTCCGAACAACATCCGACCCAGTAGCCTTCATCTCTCTTCTTTTTGGCTTCGTAAAATTATCATTAATTGCTAGGGGCGCGTGCATCTGCACGAGCGCTCGTTCGATGAGGGCGCTCTTATTTCATTGGAAGCGCTCGTGCTCGTTTGCACCGCGTTCTCACGAACCGGCTATCGCAACTTTCAGCGATGGTGGTGCTGCGGTGTGAGAATCGCTAAAGCCCCTCTATCCTGAGAAAGTGGCGCCATTCATTTGCATGGCGTCCGAAATCTGCCGCTGCGCTGTGCCGCAAAGATATTCAAGGGCTGCACGTTAGTCTCGTGCATCGACTCGCCTTGCGCTACTTTGGAAGAATCGCGCTCCCCATAGGAAGTATTCACTGGCGGCCATATCTGTGTGCGCGACTGCTGAGCGCGTGCTGATGGCTAGCCTTCAGGTTCTTTTGCAACGTGCATTCCTCAACGTCAAAATGGCCGGTCTTAGCAGCCTATTGATGTGATGTGAGCTCGTTCTGAGCATGCGCTCTAGACAGCACCCACAAATATAACGCCCAGTGAATACTCCTTATAAAAAAAAAATAGCTCTCGGATGATCGGCTTCACAATAAATATGCTTGTCCACAACTTCCTGACGTAAAGAAAAAATAAAGTAAGATAGCAAACCTTGAATTACTTACGCGCCGCAGACCTCGCACTCCTGGCTGTTCTACGACGATCATCCAGGCTATGTTGCCTTTTGGACTCCCAGGAGACTAGGGAGGGAAGTGACGTCAACAACGCAGCAAATGCAGATTGGATGTTGATTTTGTTTTCTTCTGTCAACATCCAATCTCGTTTGCTCTAGTCGTTGACGTCACTTCCTCTTCCAAGTCTCCTGGGAGTCCGAAAAGGCAACAAGCACCCCAGATCACAGCCATTTTGATAGGCGCCAATGGCCCCCTATTGGCGACGTGCGCGATCAAAGGCCTCGCTCTGGTTGGCCCGCCATGATTGGCCAAACACCGATTATGACATCAGCAAAGGATTTCTTATCGACGGAAAAAGGAGGAATGTGAGAACTTTAATCTTGACGGTGTTGGCAGTGTTGCTTTGAGAGCGCAATGATTTCGAGCTTCCGCCATGCTAATTACAAACAACTCATCGAACTTGCTGTTTGCGAGGTAATGACGTCACGAGAGGACACCATAGGAGGGCGCCACCAAAACATCTCGCCGCTAATAGGTCGTGAAAGTATAGCGAATGGCTTTGAGTAACCATTAAATCGGTTCAAGCCGTTTTTCACCTTCAGAAGCGTTGAGCTCACAGGGCGATCATTGTTCAGTGCGATACTCTCAGTTACGGAACTGTCAATAATAATACGGGTTGTGTGGATATTTATACAGCGAGTAGTTAGTCAGCCATTTTCAAAGTTGCGACAAGTCACTCGCTGTAGATGAGCCATTTAGCCAGCGCAGAACAACCGCTAGCCTGCAGGGTGTCTTTAACATGCACCAGGCAGTAGTGATACACGACCGCACTCCTGTACGATGCTCATCCAGATCGAAACGGGCAGGGGTGGAGATTGAGAAGGAACTGTCAACGTTAGGGTGCCTCTGGCGCTAGCACGAGCAGTATCCCCTCTCCCATCACGTCGCGCATTCCGATAGCGTTCCGTCGTTCAACGCGCCACCGTTTTCTGGGGACGTCTGCTGTAGTAAATGTAGTGTATTCTATGGAATCATGGTCTCCGAGATTTTCGGCGCAAAGTTTCTTTTCGGCCGTTCCATTAAAAAAATTTGTGTGTGTATGTTTTTACAGCCAAAATTCAGTCTTCCTCAGAGGGCACCTAGTCTCAGCTGCAGATGAGCAATTTAGCCAGCGCGGTACAACCGCTAGCCTGTGGGAACTTTAACGTGCCCCACTACCTACGACCGCACGCCGGTATCGATGCTCACACCGAAACGGGCAGGGGTGGGTATTGAACCTAGGATCCTTACGCGCGTGTGTATGAAGGCACTCTTGATCCTTGTGGATCCTGGTTCTGCAGCGCCAGCTGCAGTTCGTTGGCGGCAGTTAGCGTCGCAACCGCTGGCGCCATCTCTTGTCTCCCATGCCAAACGGCGCCCTATTGTTTGAAGTCTGGTGTCTTCACTGCGCTTCTATAGGAGTTAATCTTTTTTTCTTTTTTTACTTTTCCTCTGGTAAATCCGCTCTTTGCGAATTTTATTTAAACATAATATGCACCACCTGTGGGCAACGCTGCACAAAATCGTAACGCGATAGGTTAAGAATACGATTTTTGCGGACGATTTAATGAGCCTCGCCGCTATTTGAGATACCCTGTAGGAACGTTGGTGCGATGCGAGCGTCTCGCATGACTGGCGGGCCACTGAGAGCACCACTGCATTGCCGCTGGTCACGCTGTCTCTGTCAAATCTGCGCGTTCAATCGCACGTGGCCTCGCTATACTTAAAAAGAAGCCCCAAACTGCCCAATCGCTTTAAGATGTTTCGCTGGCACCATCATGTTGTTTGCATCCTTGACGTCACGACAAACCTTTACCGAACTATAGTCGGTTTCAGATTAAGAGTTCAGGGGAAGTACTCCCACCTCTTTTCAACTTGGCAGGGCGAACGCTGGAGCGGAGGCGACCTCCTTTCCAGCTTTCTCTTCGCTATAGTGGAAAGAGGATGGGAGGAGCTTCCCCTGAATTCTTACTCTGTCATCTACGATAGTAACTTTAAATTTGCCTCGCCTTGACGTCACGAGTTGTGATCCTGACTACGTATTGTCAGTTCCAAATGACAAATTCAATGGTGTTTGTATAACCGCGGTGAAATCTTGAGGACATTGCATTCTTAAGCCAAAACCATCCAAGTTGACAGTCTAGCATTCCGGCAGTCTGTGGTCGACGAAAGCAGAATTAATCCGACTAGATACGCGAGCGCCTGGCCAATTGTGGCGACCAAAGGCGTCGCTATTTACCGGACGTATACTCGTTGGCAGAGGTTCTCGTCCATACCGACGCAGCGCACAGTGAGCGGGGTCAAGAGATGAGAGGCTGGCAGTTCACTGACTCTGGCGAGCCGTCATCTTAATTGTGAAAGGAGTATAGACACTATAGGGCAGAGTCCCCTTAGACCAGTGGTCTCAAAATCATTCGAGAGATGGGGCCACATAGCCCACCCCCAAAAGGACGAAAACCAACGGGGAGAGGGGGGGGTATATTTTGTTATTTTGGGACAAAGAAATAAACAAAAAAAAAAAAAGAAACAGCAGTGGTGTGTAGCGTTGCAAAGTTGCCGACTGTCCCTGCGACACCCTATACACCAACTCATGTTTACAAACAAACCGGAGCGCCCGCAGCGCCCCTAGCGGACGCCACCGGCGCCGCGCATGCGCGGTGGGGGTGTGGGCAACAAGCTCGCCGTCGCCCATAAACAAACCATTGAAATGCGATGTTGTCGGCGTTGGTGTGAGTCCCCTGCCCTTTATTGCTTTCGAATTGTTGATTCTACGTCTTCCTGGCAATGTCTGACTACATGAGCGGCGTCAGCGAAATTAACGAGGCTCGTTACACCGCAAAACTTCGCGTGAATAATCTGACATGCGGCGATTCATTCCGCGTGGACGCCGCAGAATGTACGCTAAAGCCTGACTCACATGATGAGATTTTGCTCGCAATTTTCAGTCGCGAAGTCGCTCGGGCTGCAAAAGCGTGAACCGTAGCTGAGATGGTCGACGTCAATACTGAAAATCGCAAGCAGAATCGGACGAAGTGAATCAGGCATAACAAGTCGGTGATGGCCGCTGGTAACAATAATCAACATCTCCTTGTATCTACTGTTTACGTGGAGCCTGCTTACCAACCTTCAAACTTAAGTCTTTTGAGGCCTGCACTTACTTCTTATCGCAAGTACCGGGCCAACATTTCGTCTACGGGCCGGTGTCGTCTAAAAGAGCAGACGACAAGCAGAAGTGTTTGAAAGAGCAGACGACAGTTCGAACGATCAGACGGCCGTTCGAACTTCAAGACGCACTGAACGTAGTCCGCAGGTGGGCCGTACAACTTGACGGTTTTCCGGCGTTTATGTTGGAACAAAACAAATAACTCTGATGACCACAAGTATCCGTGAATTCAACCCAAAGTGCTTCCCCCAAGCAATTGTGGTCCGGCGGCGTCTGGTTTACCATTTTTACAGCACATATCCACGGTCTCGGACGAACCGAGAACATGAAAACTGATCTTCAAACCTTTCTCGACTCTTTTAGTACAGCCCCAGTCGCGGCGGTTTGACGAAAAGGCATGTTTTCGTCAGGTTCCTTTCAAAACAACGCAGGAATACACGCCTCATATGGGGCCTTCCGCCCACAGCCCCAGACCGGAAGTGCGACCGACGCGCCACCACCGCGCCGTGACGTAACAGAGATGAGTTCGTGTATACTCTGTTTCATACTTAGTATGCAACGCTGATCAAAGCTACTGGCGCGAGCATGGGGCTTGATTTCGTTGATCATTTGCACGCGTTCTCGCGCAAACAAATCCATAAATGAAGCCACGCGCTCGCGCCAGTAGCTTTGACAGCGTTGCACGCTAAGTATGAAACAGAGTATAGTGATTTTGTAGGGGTGCCTTGTTCTTTCTGCTTTTGTGTAAGCGCACCGTTTTGCCATATTTAGCTTTTATTTGAATATACGACTATTTTGAACCGACCCTGATGTTATAAAATTTGAAACAAGAGAAGGCCTGTAATTTAAAGGTATTTCTTGACGGCTGAAAGCCCAATCTCATAGCTCTATCTTTGACAGTTGCTCCTGTAGAGCGAGAGTTCGCGCAGCCGCGGTGCCTTTCTGAACAAAGAGCTCGCACTTGTAGCCTAGTAGTGATATTGCCGCTACAGTTGATTTCCCGAAAAAAGGACTGAGTAGCAAATATTTAAACGAAGGAATACTCAGTCCCCTCCCCTTAACGGAGAAAAAGAAAGAATAGTGAAAAATGCACGAACATGTTGTATGAGCAGAGCTCCTTTCGGAGCGTAAATGAGTCGACTATATGATAACTATTATTTACGACGCATGTATCGCTCGGCGCGTGGGAACGGGGGCTCGCAGCTTCGGGATGTTTGCAGGCTCCGTCCGTGGGAGTCGCAGGCCGCATGCGGCCCGCGGGCCTCGTGTTCGATACCCCTGCCTTAGACGAACGTTTACATTTTCTTCCTCGGTCTTGGGTTTTCAAGAGGTCTAATGATCCTTAGGCGGCAGCCTTGTCGCTTTGTTTTCTTGTCGCCAGCTGAAACGCAAGGGGGTTAGAAATGAAATAAGGGATTTGATCATATATAGCATGAAGAAAGTACACAAAACATTTGTTGTACTCCATCTAAGAAAGCCCCTTTCCCCTCTCGTTCCAAGCCCGTTTAAATAAAAGATCACAGTGGGAGCCTGCCCTCTGCGTTGGGTGGAATCATGGAGGTATGGTGTACTAGAACTAGTACACCATAACGGAGGTACCTACGAACAGATACCGGCTCAAGCTAGCCAGCCAAACGAGAAAATCCCAAGCCGGAAGTAGAGGTCGTGGCCGTGAGGATCACTCCAAGGGCGACCAACACATGCCTATTAGCGCCAAATCATGATTTGGCGCTAATAGCTGTGCAGTTCTCCTTTCAGTCCAAGAGCGCATTTTGGTTTTGTTCCTTCTTGGTAACCGTTGGGGGCGTGTCCTATCCAAACCGGAAGTCTCCCCGGCTTCACCTCTGGTGGCTTCATCTCGCCTCCAGAAGCTTCCTACATCCATGGGTTGTGGGCAACCTGGTGATCCAAAGCGTTGAACCAGGTGGCCCGCATGCCAAATGGTCCCTAGTCATTTCCACCGCGAGGGGTCCATGTGCAATAGTCTTATTCCAAAACTTGAAGCGCCTCATCACGGAGTAATACCACGTTATGCATTGTGGCAACCAGTGGGAAGCAAAACTCATACGCGCTCCACTCTTGGCCCACAGGTTCCCAGAAGGCAACGCGGGCGGTGATTGATGTATGGAAGTAGTCTAGACACGTTTGCAAGTTCTGCTTTAGGACGTTGCCATCTTGCTCGCTGGGATGCGCTTGGACGCGTCCTAATTTGATTACGAAGCCTTGCTAAGGCGTCATAATCGGATTATGGCCGCGCCCGAGCGCACCCACTGGGCAAGATGGCGGCGCCCTAAGACCGGACTTGCAAACGTGTATGGGCCACGCGAGCGGCACTCCGCCGCTGGCAAAAGGTCGTCGCAGCGTTTGCGCGATGGTCTTTGGGACCGCAGCGCGGACGATAACGGTGATTTAATGTCTACGTGTCGTTGAACCAGTGCGTTGTGTCATTCTCCGAGACGGGTAGCAACAAGGGAATTCCCAAAGGGTGAAACAAAAACTTTATAAAGGAGGCGTACTCCATTGTTGGTACACATCCTTATCGCGGGGTGTATTCCACCAGTGGTTAACCACTACCGAAAAATCCCGAGTGAACCGCGCAAACACCTTGAAGATATAAGGGAAGAATAGGAGGTGGGCGATCTTTTAGAATTTTACCTCTAGTGGAATGTCTAGGAGAAAATGAGATGGGGTGTTGTTTCGGGATGTTAAATATAGTGGAATGTCTAGGGAAAATAATGAGGTGGGCGATCTTTCGGGATTTTACGTCTAATGAAATGTCTAGGGCAAAAATATGAGGTGGGCAATCTTCGGGATGTTACGTCTAGTGGACTGTCTAGACGGACAGCAGACGAGCACAACTGTGGTGTTTCCTCGGTCATGAACCGGCGCCTACAGCCTGCTGCATCTGATGGTTGCCCACGACGTGAAGTAGTTCCGCAACGTGCGGAGTCGCCAGCGCAGGTACCCGCCGACTGGAGCCAGAGCTCCGGCCAGGGTGGACAGTAGGCCGATGCACAGCAGGACCGAGGACCAACCCAAGGCCGCGTCGAAAGACGCGTCTCCTCCGCAACCCCACAGAAGCAGCCCCGCCGACAGGAGGCCTGCGCAGCGGTCACGTGAATGCGATTACTCGTCCACTGAACGCCAACCTGTATGTGTTGTCCATTATTTGTTCCTAGTTCCAGGTGTTCAAGATGTGGCCAAGCTTTACTCTGTTTTACTATAAACCCAAACAAAGGCAAGACGAAAAAAACTAGGTGCGCTGCTGGCGCGCTTTCTACACGAGTGTTACCGGCTCGGAGCACGAGACTGTGGACTCGGGCCGCGAGCTAGAACGATTACCGAACTGGATGGTGAGAGATCTCAACCTGTTTTTGTATGTCCCAATAAACGATGATCCCCACAAATTGGTGACCCGGTCATAAAAACAAAGAACGCAACAATGAAATCCGATGGATCACCAGGTCTCTCCTGCTGATCCACGAGGAGCACGCTGAGGACAGCGCGCTCCTTGTGCAGTGCAGATAAAGTTCGCTTTTCACTCTCTCTTTTCTCCCTCTCACTATGGTTTCAAGCGGCGCCGGCAGATGACTCGTCGACCCGTGGGCACGGCAAAGATGGCTCGTGCCGCCTCATGCTCCACACGCGCGGAGCTCCAGCGGAGGTTGTCGCTCGTGCAGAAAGACCACGGTGTACCGGGGTGTCATGGCAACAAGATAATTTTTTTGCTCTCACACAGTTTCGCCGTTTGGCCGCCGGCGACACTGTCAGCCGAGGGCACGGTGGCCGCGGAATAATGCAGCCTTTCGGATGCCCGTCGAACGAACACTATCTGATACCTCGCGCCACGCGTTCAGCCCCGCCGTGTCCTCACCTAAAGAGTGTATCTGACACCATGCTCTTGAGGCATCTGCAGCATCAAGCCTTTACCACTGGTGAGCTGGACCTAACAGATAGGCCGTTATCCAAAATTTACTCGGTCTTACTCCGGGTAAGGGTTTTGTACCTTGGCGTTCTAAAACCTACCCACGTCCAGCGTTTTCTAGTCTATGTGGTCACATGACACGACCCATGGGAGTAATTCGGATCCATTTGGGTAAGGTTTTGGAACACATTCATCCAGTCCCATCGTTTCCTGTTCTCAGAGTGCGGTAGCTGCGATGACACTCAAGCTTTCCGAATTTTGGCCCTCAGACTCGGAATTATGGTTCATTCATATCGAAGCCCTTCTTCGAGCCAACAAAATCACTGCGCAGAAAGCCACGTACGGCTATGTCGTCGCAGCCTTACCACAATCTACTGCGGCCATCATCCGTGACATCCTCCGTGCAATGAGGCACCTTATGCCACTCTCAAGGCTGCACCAGCTTCTTATGAGCGAAGTATACTGGGAGACCACAAGCCTTCCGAGCTGCTCCGGAAGATGCAACTTCTTGCGAACAAGGCATACACACTGGA
Organism: Ixodes ricinus; assembly: GCA_037355805.1. Taxonomy (NCBI): domain Eukaryota; kingdom Metazoa; phylum Arthropoda; class Arachnida; order Ixodida; family Ixodidae; genus Ixodes; species Ixodes ricinus. The sequence continues at coordinate 8,736 of JAZHYW010069978.1, forward strand.
CCTTTCCATCTTTAGAGTATTGCTCTTCCAGCGTTTGCCCCACCACGTAGGAATGATTTTATCCGCTGCCGGTGACCGCTCCATTGATGCCCTCGCTCAAAAGGCTGACAAGATTTTGAAAGTGGGAGCACCAGCGGTGTTTTCCGTCAATCAGATCTCAGGACCTCCCCCTCCCTCCCACTCCCCACCCCCCTCACCACTCAAAAGTCGCAACAATGAATGAAATTGTTCATCGCCTTTGTGCCACTAAAGCATGGGCGGTAGTAGCGCGTGCTTCGCGTTGCATTTGCTGTGCTAGTGTTGTTGTCGCAGTCGATTCGACATTGCATTTCATTCGACATAAGCAACAGGAGACACGAGGAGAAGATCTGAACGGGAGCCGGTTCACCTTGCCAAACCGCCAAGCCAAACCTGCTCGCCGAAGGCCCTCTGAACGCTCGGGATCCTCCATCCAGCCCATGCTGTACCGCAGCGCCGCCCCGTACATCTGGGACCTTTCCACGCTCGCCGCTTCACAGCAATGTATAGGCGCGTGTCGGCGTCTGATCACGCTACCCCCCCCCCCCTCTAGTCCACTGTACCCCTATATTCTCCAGAATTATGAAGGGAATCCGACCTCTTCCTCCCTGAAACGTTATCACGGTCGGATGCGCCAACGCCAATTGGACCCGAGCCCGATGCCGATCGTCCTTCAGAGCGTTGATTGGACACGAGGACCAGGCGAGCACTGACGCAGCACTCGTATTCAATCGGTGTCTTCGCTCGATCTCACTGTAATGACGTCAAAATTCTAGAGGCGTTGACTGTTCAAGTTGGTGGTGGTGGTATTTACCCAGTTGGTCACCCCAAAAGTTGTCTACAGCTATTCACGCCACTGTATAACCTGTCGTGCTTCGAGAATTCCGATCGGCGGATGCCGCTTTGGAGCGACGGGGGACCGTATCCAAGTGTGCGTCTCTTGGGCGGCGACTGCAGGCGACCCACCTCCGGCCGTGGTGTGCCACGGTGGCACCGGGGGCTCGCTGGCCGCGGCGAGGGCGACGGCGTAGGCGACCAGGAAGTGCGAGGTGCACACGTCGAGCGCGGAGCTGGCCGTCCCGAAGTAGAGGGCCATGCCGACGACGGCCAGCGCGTAGCCCAGCACCCGGGACGGCAAGCCCCAGCTCGCCACGCCCCAGCAGCCGCTCTGCGACGCCCACAGGCCGTGGCGGGAGCCGGCGCGCTCCACGCACTGCACGCAGACAGGACCAATCGAAACTTTTCGGGAGTGTTGCAGGCAATGTTGGAGTCGAAACAATTAACGAAATACGTGACTCGTTACTCGCAAATTAAAGCAACGTGTTATCGACAGATGGCGAAAGCGAAATAAAAAGAGCGCGTTACCGTTCAAGATAAAAAGTAACGCACGTTACTTCTGTATTACTGCCATTGACACAGTGTCTTTCGACACTAAAACAAAAGGCGTTGGCGTTGGTGTTTTAAGGCGTTAGCATTAGAACGCGCGTTTTAACGAAAACCCAGCGGTGTCTGTCAGTTCGTCAGCGCCGGGGAGAAAGGAAGAGTGAGGGGGAGAGGATAACACGTGCGACACTCCCATTGGTCTGAAGCGCTGACGTCAGCAGGCGTCACCTCTCTCTTTTCATCTCCCTCTTTCTCCGGCACTGACAAACTGACAGAAATCACCGGGTTTTTCTCAAAACGACCATTCTCGTTTTCGTCGAGGGAGCGTCGCACAGCTGGCGCGGAGCCAGAGAGGAAAGGCGCCGCGGCGCGGTGGATTGTGGGCGTGCTCAGATGCCGCTCTGCCAGCGCCGGATGTGCTTCGCTCTGGGTTTCCGTAGTAGCTGTGTGTGGGCTGTGATATGTGTGTGTAGTTAAAACGAAGGATGCGGTTCCCTCTATGAGTGATATGGATGCGATTCCTTCCACGAGTTGTATGGATGTGGTTCTTTCCACGAGTGATATGAATGACCGTTTCCAAGGGCATCGACGTACTCTGACAAACAAAGCACAGAAAAAGGGTGAAAAAATTGTTTGGAAGATCTATTGGTGGATTTATCTTACGGAATTCGTTAGCATGACCCTGGGGAAAGGCCACACACGTCCTCCTTTGGGAAGCGCTAACACTGACCCTGCAACGAGGCCAAAAAAGGCAGCAAGAAGTAGAGGGAGCAAAAGAGAAAGCCAAAACAAAAAAGTGAAGGGGACAGACTTAGCGATTTCCAAAGTGGGACGTGTGTGGCGTTTCCCAAGGGGCATACCAAAGCATCCCCTAAGAATCCACCGATGGTTCTTCCTGTAATTAGGGCCCAGGTGCATGCGCTTACCTTTGAACAGTTTTGGAGCACACGTATTCAAAGTTCGCAACGTTACCATGGGATGGCGCCACAGCCACACTGGCTGTGGCGTGCGTCTCGGATGTAGGCAGGGTGCAACCGACGGGAAGGGCAGTGGAGTGGCTGGAGGAGTTGGGGTCCTATGGCAAAGCTTCAGCTAATGTGGCACCCCTCGAGCGTCCCGCTCGAGGAGTGCCAAGAACAGATCTGGGTGGAAGGGGAGTTATTGGGGTTCCCAATATCTGTGCGCATTATTTACTTATCGGTGGGAAGTGCGCGTGACGAGGAGAACCTTGCTACAATAGCATGTGTCATCCAGGATGTAAAGGCAATGTGGAACCGTAGAAATGTAATTGTAATGGGGGACCTCAACGGCCATCTGCATGAACTTGGCGGGTGGGAGGATGCTAATGGACGTCAGTTATTAGAACTGGCAGACAAATTGCACCATGAAGTTGTCCATTTACGAGCTTGGTGTGAGGGACAATATAGATGGTTCGCCCGAGGAAGCCGTACCTGCATAGAATATGCGTTGGTATCTCAGCGACTCAATAACAACTTAGTAGGCACCTCGGTAGACGAGGAGGGTGCATATAGCATCGGCAGTGACCACAATCGGCTGTGACTGAATTTCAGCAAGAATACATGGACAAAGGTAAAGAACCGAAAGCGGTTCTTGGACAAGTGAACCTGTCTGAGAGGGCAGTGGAGAGCGTTGTGGAGAAATTTGAAGAAAGTGAAAATATATAAAGGCTCATGTGTACAAAAATTACGTTACCAAACCCAAGCACCTCATCAAGGAACATGCAACCAGGCAGCCAAACAGACGGAGACGGCGGTGGGACGCAGATGTCAAGGCTGCCATATGATATCGGCCATTTTAAGGTGGGCGTAATACCAAAACCACAAGTACTATGCCAAACAGTTAATCCCAGAAAGATTAGAATAGCGGATCTGGGAACCGTCTGAGAAATTTGATCTTGCGGAAGAGACGTGCCTAGGATGTTTTGGAAGTATCTGGATCGCTCGAGTAAAAAGACCAGGAAGTGACTATAATAGACGAGAACACGCGCAAGCCGCTGCAAGACCTTGGCAAACGCCTAACCGTGTACCTGACAGAGATCCTTGCCCCTGAAAAGTTGCCCACATCCACGACAGCACTGGCTTGCTCTGGACCAACCGAACTTCAATTAGAGGGGTACATCGGCCGAGTGATGGTTGTTCGTGCGCTGGCTCACCTGAAGAGGTCTACCTCAAAGGGAGTAGACGGGATCCCAATCCAGCGTCCTCAAGTCCTTGAAAACGGATTCGATCGGTGATCCACGTGGCCGACATCTTTAGACAGTGGCGAGCCGACTTGTTTTTGAGTGGGGGGGGGGGGCACAGACCCCCCCCCTCCGGGCCGGGGGCGGTGCCCTTAGTATCCCTTGGGTGCCGCCGGCCAGTGTTTGCCCTGCCCAGTGGCGGCTGTTTCCGGGGGGGCAAAGCATGTGCTTGCCCCCCCCCGGTTGATACGCCCATGTCTTCAGAGCGATCATCCGGGAAAAGAGGCCTGTGTGCCCCAAGAGCTGGAGCGGCTCTGGTCGGCGTCGTGCTGATTCCGAGAGGGAGGCGACTAAACAGTACCTTAAGAGATTGTCAGCCCCTGACTGTGACCTCTTACGGTGTACAGTGACATTCGCCCACATAATTAAGGAACTTGTGACAGCATGGGCAGAGAAGAATGGACTGCTCACCGAGCTCCAGGGTGGATTTCGTGGAGGGCAACAACTGGAGGACAATCGGTTCACCCTCACGTAGTGCGTCGATGTCTCCAGAATGGAGGAAAGAGGATTACTTTGCTGCTTTCTGGATGCGGCGAAGGCCTATGACAGCGTGCCGCACACAGGACTTATGCAACGCTTGGAAGAGCTTGGTTGTCCTCACCAGTGGCTAGCTTTCGTACTGTGTCTCTACTCGGGAAATCAAGCGAAGACGCAGTTGAACGGGGTCAAACCAGTGCTGGTCACTGTAACATGGGGCCTCCGACATTGGTGCCCGCTCTCCCCACTTCTATACATGCTCTATATGTCCGGATTGTAGCAACGCCTGATCAACTCGAAGCTAGGGTTCTCATTTACACATCTGGAAGGCGGCTCAGAGGTGGAGTGGATGCTACCGGGCCTCACTTATGCGGACGATATTGTATTGACTGCAGAAAGGGTGGAGGACCTGCATAGACTGCTAAGTATAAGCGAGAATGAGGCGTCTACGTTGGGCCTTAAGTTCAACAGCAGAAAATATCGGCAGTGCTTCAGTTGGCCAGGCCATAAGAGGCTACACTGAACAGTATGGTACTCAATGGTAAAAGTGTACAGGTACAGGAATCATACAAATATCTGGGCGTTACGCTGACTAACAAGCAGGATTACCTGGCCGAACATCACACACATCTCAGACAAGCAGCCATGCGAGGAACGAACGCCCTCCGAAAGCGTAATTTGTGGAGCTGCAATCGTTTCCTGGTGACTCAAGAACTTTAAAAGCTGGTGGTGGTGCCTGGACTAACCTTTGCTAACGCGGTTCTCTGCATTCCTGGCACCGTGCGGGAAGTCCTTGAAAGTCGACAGGGAGAGGTTGGGAGGCAGGCCTTGGGCTGTCATGGAATGGTAGTCAACGGGACAGTGCAAGGATATCTTGGGTGGTCGCCCTTCGAGGCCAGTGAAGCAACCAGCAAGATTACCTAGACAGCCGTCTCCGCCTCATGAATCGCAGCCGGTGGGCCGAAAGACTCTTTGTCTACACGTATATGACAGGTGTGCAGAGCCTCCTCCAGACTTGCTGGAGGAGGCGGCTGTACCAGCTGGAGAAGTATGGTTTCCTTGCAGCCCCTATGACCACCGCACCAGATAACAACTGGGAGCGGGAGGTAAGTACGAGAGTGAGAGAAGAGGAGGCGCTTCGGTGGGCAGAGACGGACTCAGTCAAAATCGACGCTGCATGTTTACCATAAATGGAAGAAGGAAGCTAGAAAATTTCAGCGGAACTTGCGCTCTATGACAACAGCCTGGGCGCTGCATTAAAAACATCATGAGCCATTCCACTCTGTGAAGGTGGATGATCAGCGAAGTTGTTTAGCACACGACACAGACGTGACACAAAATTTTGAACAAAAGTTGTACGAACTATCGCCGCCCCGTGGAGCCGGCGGAAAGTAGAAACGCGCGACGTGACCGCTACCTCGGGAGAGCGGAAGGAAACTAGGCACGCAAGCGCTCGGAATGACGACAAAGAAAGGGCACGCGAGTTTTTGTTGACGCACGTAAAAAGTCCAGGGCCAGAAACAGCTTCGCTGTAAAGAAACGCAACGGGGCTCACCAGCCTGACCACGAAGAGCATGCCAGGGCTGTCGAGCAGAGACGCGCACGATTCGAGCACCAGGCCAGGGAAAGCCGCCCTCGTCAAGATGGCGACCGCATCGATGCACACGTCGCTCACAGCGCGTGCCAGGAGCGCCGTGTCCTCTATGTGTGCAGCCAGACACTTGAGCCTGGCCTCCAGGCTCCATCCGGACTCGGCCCGGCGACTCGGCGCCAGGTGCTGCGGCGGGGACAGCTTCCGCGCTACCAGGATGGCTGCTTGGAGGTACGCGCAAGCCGCCATCCCGTAGACCATGGCCAGGCTGAACCTGAACAGGTCCACCGTCACTGCCGCAGCCGTCCACGCGATTTGGCAGGCGTAGTTCTGCGAAAGAGAGCGGCCTGACTGCTGTGGAAAGGCCAGCAAATGCACTTCTGGCTCACGTGACCAAGTGTCCATGCAACACACATTTCTGAGTACGATGCTCTCTGCTGCTGGTAAAATATAATTTGGAGCGCGAGCATCTTGCAATGATTAGAAAAAAGATGAGTGGTTCGCGTTCTTAGTCCTCGAGTCGGACTTCTGTTCCAGAAGCCTTTTTGTAGGTTCGAGGTTTGTTATACTCTCGTCATGTCTCGATGTCCCTTGGAATTACGAGTGCCAAAGGCGCCGTTATATACTCCTTTCAGATGTCTGCCCCATAAGCTCTGAAAATCGGCCGCAAAGGTGGAAACATGTTATTAAATTTGGGACGCTGCAAATGCAACCTGATCCCGCTTGATCGTCAGCATTACTATAGTCGCAGACTTGAATCTCTTATTGTTTTTGTATGTTTGAACGCGCACCTGGCTCGTTCAAGACCATAAGCCCTGTTATAGGAAGTAAATATTGACATATTAAACGCAGACAGAATCCCACACAACAGGTCACAACCAGCTTTGAGCCGTCGCCTTCATGAAAATCACCTCGCTGCAGAAAAAAAAAAACAAAAAAAAACAGTGGTCTTAAAATGTGTGAGGAAACTTAGAAGAGCAGTGGCATCGCAACAGTGTTGTGCCGTTACCGAAAATAAGTAACGAAATAGCGCTACCCGTTCGCTTGGAAAAAGCTAACGCGTTACAGAACTCCGTTTCCATTTTGCAAATGTAACGAAATACCGGTGTCGTTACTTCCCATGACTAACGGACATTAATTTTTACGTTAGTTTGTCGTTACTTTGTGTTTCACTGTTAGTATGGGACAGCTGTTCATAATAAACCGCCTCTATAAACTTCGGCAACAATACACTTGTTCAGAGAGAATCACTTATTTATTCATTTCTACTCAGCAGCGCCGGAGCATTACAGCAGAGGAGTGGGTTACAGATCACATTTATACGATGGAATCTCACACAAACAGCGCAAGCAGGCAGGGATTCTAAAAGATGGTGACGTCTTTCTGGTGACGGTCGCCGTTTAATGCTGCGATAACCTTGCCACTTTAGCTGGGCCAGCTTGTTTGTCTGGCCTCGGCAGGATATGTAATGTATATCCTCGAACACGTGACGCTTCGAGAGCGGGATTCGGACAACTGTAGTGTATATCCTGAACGCGTTTAGCTAGCTCCGCTTGTTTCTCTGGCCTCTGCAGCATTTGTAATGTACATCCTAAGAGACGTGACGCTTGGCGAGCACGATTCGGAGAATTGAACCTTGCCCATAGCACCTGCCTGGAAAGAAGAAACCGCCCTGAAAAGAACCACCGGATGCACGCCACGTAACAGACGCAAAATATACCTTCTTATGTAATCAAAGTTAATCCGGTAAAATAAACGTTATTTTATTCCTTCACGAATCAACGTCGCATTTCCAATTAACGACACGTCAGCACCCGGCCATCACTGACACACTTGTTTTGGTTCAAAGCGTGGGAACCTCAACGCTTCCAAACTTAGAGTTTATCCTTTCTGTTGTTGAAAGAACGAGAATTTATTTGTTTTGAAGAGAAGGATGTGAACAGCTGAAGTGGCTAGGGACGATGAGACAAAACCCTTCGAGCGGCGGCAGACTGTTGCTTTCTGAACGGATGTCTCTTTCCAGCGAGACGGCTGCTTGGAGTACACCGACGATGACACCAAGGACGCTTAAGCCCGGTTCACACAGTTGCGTTTGACTGCGTTTGACTGCGTTGCGGCAGCGAGACACCAGGACATACCCTACTTATATCGCGTGCCAAGAAGATTCCTTGAATTGGATTCCACGCTTCATACGAAGCACAGATGTGCCGGTGACTCGCTTCGGTTCTCGCCGCAACGCAGTCAAACGCACTCAAACGCAAAGTGTCTGAACCGGCCTTTAGTGGTTCCGCGCAGCGATAATCTCGCGCCTTTGGGGGCTGGTCGTGGGAACGTTAAAAGTGCCTTACGAAGGAGCTTGAAATGACACCGCTTATACGTGGCTTTGTTGAGGTTTCTTTGCCATTTTTACGTAGTGTACAAAATGAAAATTATTATGTTTTCAAAAACTTATGTGGCCATTTTTAATTCAAAGTGACGGGTAGCGGGTAACGTAATTTGATAGAATATACCGTAAAATAATAGCGACATTACTTTCATTTGGGATTCTAACTAGTGCGTTAGTAAAAAAACTAACGCGTTACCAGTAACCTCGTTACTTGTAACGCGTTAGTTCCAACACTGCGTGGCAACAGGAGGGAGCGCCGAGCGGGAAATGTTTCAAATAAAGAAAGAGCTCGTCGTAGGCGCTGTGTGGCCGACTAATCAGCAGAAATCTCAGCAACACCGCTAAGCCCTTCTTTCTGCGGCAAACTTCGCATCGTTGCAAATAACCAGCACCTACCAATCCTCACGAATAAAAGGCTGCCTGTCTCGTTCTCTCGCCGTGCCGCCGCTTCTCTGGCTCGACAGGTGACGCCATGATGTGACAAGGTCACTTGACACCATAACACCACCGTGACGTCACCCAGGCCACATCTCAACACGGACACGAAATCGCCAAGAGTTAAGCTTATACATGGGATAAATAAAGAAAAGAAAAAGCGATACACTCTTGCTCGAGCCTGCTGAGGCCGTCAGGTGTGCATCGGGTTACCTGCCAGAGGTCCAGGGTGGCCGGCTGCGCGGCCGGGTTGAGGCAAGCTACCAGAGCGGACAAGAAGAGCCCCTGCACGACGGACGCCGTCCCATAGAAGCCCCAGATCTTGGCGAGGCACGACACTTCGGCGGACACGAGTGCCACGATGACCAGAGGCTTGGCAAGGTGCAGCGGCTGGACGAGGGCGGATAGCCAAGGCCCCAGGAGCATGCAGAGTTGCTGGACGGCCACCAGGGAGTACATGTCCGCGACTGTGAGGTTGCCTCTCGCGTAGTGCTCGTAATCGTAGGCCCATTGACAGACCAGACCCGCTTGGACCAGGAGAAACACGACCGCATCGGGAAGGCTGCGTTCGAGGATAGTCCTTGTTATTGATGTACGTCGGGAACTTGTTGCAGAAACTCGGGTTGAAGCACTCTTGACTTCGAGACCTTGAGAGTTCGTAAGAAAATAACAGCACTGAACCAATATGAGTTCGGGAAAATGACCATCGATTGTCTTTCTTGAAATCCGCGTTTAGATATCGTAAAAGTAAAACCAACGTAAAAAAAAATATTTGCATGTGCGCGTTATTTTTTTCTTCGGTTGAGCGACATTTGCGTTTAAAACTGATGAAAAATTTATATCTAGAGCGATAAAGAGCGATGCTCAAGCACAAGTGAAAATGCAGCGTGCGGCTTCCATCGTTGGGTTGCTCGAGTCTTTCGCGTCGTATATCCTCCGAGAGGTATACCGTTCTCACGCCCGGTGCCTCATACGTTAATATTAGAGTTTTATCCGGATCGAGCGCTGCCTCTACCATGTCAATTTTACACTGCGCGGCTCGTAAGTTGGTTGTTTCAAGCAAGCCGACGCAGCTGTTGCCATGGCAACCCGTACACTCGGTCGGACTCAACAAAACCGACGACCAGTTTGCGCTATGCACTTTTCCCATGCTTCCTCCTCTCTCCCCTTCTACCCTGTCCACCGTTGCCTGTTTCCCCTCCACCATGGTGAGGAGGATCTTCAGCCTCTGCAGAATCTCGCGTCTGGTCGTCGGCCTTTAAGACCAACGCGTCTGGAACTTTACGGCGGTCGAGCCTGAGCGTGTCATGGGCGGGATCCACCAAAGATGACGTCATGGCAGGGATCGTCCTCTCGATGACATAAGCTCCCCACTGTAGGAATGGTGAGCTTATGAGTGTGGGTTGCTGTGACAGCATATGGCAGTTCTAGGCAGCGCTGGAAGAGGACACTTGGACCTAATCGATCTCATCGTCGTTACAA
>JAZHYW010069979.1:0-12549 GCA_037355805.1 Ixodes ricinus
ATCATCACTTGCGAGTGACAAGTCTCACGCGCCGGGTGCGCATCCACAATTGGCTCCTCTCCTCCTCCCCCCTTTCATTCTCCTCCAATATAACAACGCTTACACACACACACACAAGTCTCATTTTGTGCTTAAAAAACAGGGTGGAAGCTTGGTGTAATCCCATCCGGTTTAATACTACATCACGACCAGTGATTTCGCACTTCGCTTCTGCGTTGAGGAGGAAAGCTGATGGAGGAAGGATATGAAGAAAAAAATCATTTCATCGTCCATTTAATTAGAAGAACGACGCGATTCCTTCCTTAGGACGGAAAGTACCTTTTGAATGACACGAGTGAAAAAGAAGAAAAGGAAAACAAGCAGGACGTGCGTCAAGCAATAAGTTGCTGCCTTGTTTGACACCCTGTACGCGAAAATTGATGCGTCCATAATAATTAGATTCGCGTTAACAAGGGATTGCAGCCTGAACGACTACCAACAAAATATGGACAAACAAAATGGATAAAAATACACACACAAAGAATTCCATTGCAGGAACAAGGAACGACGTTTTCATTGTCCTTCCAGAAAACTACAATCAAACGCGCATTAATAAAGTGATCGCGCTCGGCCTCGGCCTGATATCCAGAAAATAGAACAAGTGACTGACGCTTAAAAGAAACGGGTGTAGGTTCCGCCAAGGCTAAGCTTCCAATCTCGACAGTTTTGTATCATATTTCGTGCTGCATTATTAACATTTTCAATTTTTGGAATATTATACTTTGCTCCTAGTTCATCCATTAATCTCCGTGGTTATTTTTTATATGTATATACATACTTTTCACATAAGGTTTCCACCTGGAATTCTCATTTATACGGTAATTTTTTCCCGCCCCGATTTGGTTTGTCGTGTGTTATATCGACGCCGCAGAGTTCGCCGGGACCAGCCCTGTCCACAAGCTCCCTGTGCCGTGTTAGAAACGCTATAGCTATCTTCACGGCTTGCTTACTTTCGAAAGTTTTGTTTTGCTTTTAGTAATTTCTTGTAGTGTTTTGTTTCAGGTCCATGCGCGCGCGCAGCTGCGCAGTAAAGTGCGTTAGGTACGCGCCTGCGTACACACCGGAATAGCCCTCTGAGCTCTCGAAGCAGCGACCCGCAACCATGATTTTCGTTGTTGACTCAAGTATGGCACTGGGGATTCCTAGCAGTATCTATACGGGAATCTTTTATGTATGTTCTTTTTTTTTTTAAGGTGCATTCATTGGTCTTCTTCCCCATTCTCGCGGCTTGAGTCACTGCATGCATAATGTACGGTTCAGATAAAAAAAGCTGAAGAAAAAAAAAAAAAAAAGACCGGCTTTGCATGCAACGTCGTGGTTTTCGGGTGCTAAATTTTTCATACAGTGATAGGAGCTGCTGCTTTGTTTTTCTTCTTCTAGTGCTTCAATTTATGCGTGCCAGAAGTTGTCACAGGGGACTGGTGGTCCATTAAAGTAAAAACAACATTCGCTGGGCACATATCTAAGTGAGCTTTGATTCGGAGCCTGACCAAAGAAATTCAATTAGGCTTTTTTTTTTTCTCGAGATAGTCCGGCTGGGAATCAACTTTATTTAATAATATGCAAGTTTCCAATGTGAGAAGGTAACATTACGAACGGCTAACAGAAAAGCTCCCCACGAATACGCACAGTTCTTTGTCAAGTCCGGGGCTACACTCTAAGAAATGCCTGCGCGTTTGCTTTACTCGCAAAACACTCAAAGAGCCATCCTGCGATTTACGAAATCAGCTCAGCGAATGATGAGGTGGAACACCCGTTCCGGACCTAAAAATGAAGTATGCGCTGTGGTATTACGCAATGTAAAGAGTCATGCTTGCATTGCGTAATGCCACAGTTCAAACTTCATTTTGTGGTCTAAACAGATGTTCCGCCTCATCATTCGCAGAGCTGATTTCGTAGATCACAGAGATTGGATCTTCCAGTGCTTTGCGGGTAAGTAGACTCGTAGGGATTTCGTAGAGTGCGTCTGTTGATATATGAACTAAAATTTGCATTCTTATCACCCGTAAGAGACCTGCCGAGGTGCCCGCAATCTGACGGACGCTTATTGCGGAAAAGGGACTATGTAATGGGGTCTCCAAACCAAAAACGGAAAGCGTGCACTTTTAGAAAAGGTTTTCCACGACGTTCCGTTTCGTCCAGTTTTTTTGCTTTTTGACGGAGGGCACTTGGGTGCCCGGGGTGGGGACATCGAATGCGTGTGTGACGAAACCACTGGGCTCAACCAATCACACGGGCAAGGGAAGTGGATAGGTTCAAGGAAGAAAGAGGCCACGAGAGGCGACGGCCAGAAGGGAGCAGGTGTACAGGAGACGTTACCATGGGTCGGTCATGAGTGACATCTTATTGACGACTGACTCGACGTTACACGCACCCTCTCTCCTTCTATGTCTCCGCCTTGCTCCGACAAAAATCATGTCCAAACCGAGAAACGAAAACGAAGCGTTCCCGCTTCCCGTTTTCGGCCGCAAATGTGCAATCTTCCGCTTTCCGTTCTTGGTTTGGAGACCCCTAACCGAGCCTTCGGTGCCAGGTCAAAAGATTCAGAGGTGGTCAAAATTAATCCTCAGTCCTTCACCGGGGGCGCGCCAGATGCCCTCGTTGGTTTGGCATGTAAAACGCAAAAAAAATATTTTTGCACTTGCAAGAGCGGTTGGATTGCTTATTAAAATATTATGCATCACGCGAAAAAAACTGAAAGTCGGTCGACTACGAAACCACTACAGAGATATTGCCTGATTGCGTAGCGAATTGACTCGAAAGTGCGGCGCACCTGTATCGCGTCTGCGCATGCGCAGCGCCGACAGCAGCGCCACCGCTGCGGCGTGACGTCAGAGAGTTGAGTTGGTCTTTGCGTTCGACCAGGTTCGACTTTTTTCCAACTTTGAACTCAAAATTCAACGAAAGTTCGAATTATTGTGTGCATGCGCGGAAATTATAAAAGAGTGAACTGGCACCGCCTGAAGGAGGAGGGTTTCATGATCTTAACAATAACCAAACTATCGTATCATGTATAAGTCGCAATTATACAATGGTATTACTTAAAAGCATTTTAATCTATAAGTATAGACGTTAACTGCGGAAATTTCCAATGGGGTTTTTATTTCTCGTTCGATTCGGTGCCAAGAACATTGAAACTTCCTTTCCGTTACGCATATGTTGCGATCATATTTAACGTTAGCGGATTTTTCAATGCAGTTCCCCCGTGTCGACAGTACAAATGTATAGGTGACGTATACACCAACTTTTCTCTGAAAACAGCAGTTTATAGGGTGGTGCGATTTATTGATGGGAACACACTTTATATTATTAAAAACATGTATGTTTTTTATACTGCGTAAACTATTAATACTTTATTTGGAAAATAATAATAAAACAAACGATTCATAAAAACATTTTTTCCACAATTTAGTTTTTTTTTTGTGAGAATTCGGGAAACACGCTAAAAAAATCTCAACATCGTCAAACTGAAAAAAAAAAAAGTTTCTGTGAAATGACGAATTAGGCTCGAAAAAAATGTTCGCAACATTCCGAGCTCCCACGTAGCATCATAATGCACGAAGGGAGGTGGCGGGATCATTTATTCGCCCGTCGTGATCCTGGTGGCTAGATGTAGAAGTGCTGGCGAGGAGGGTGAGCGGACTCAAGGGTCGATGCCGTCGCCATGTCCCAACTCCTGACTACAGAAGTACACACACGGTCGACTGTCAAATCTGAAGGCGACCTATACAGCAGATCAGGCGTCTGCCGACATCAAACTTCACTGCTGTGCCGCCGCAGGATCGCGACCAGCGATAGCATGGCACGGTTATGGCCACGGTGGAGGAAGAACGGCGCCGCCTCGCCAGGCAGCAAGTCTGGCGAAGGATCGCCATATTTCTGACAAACACCGAGAGATAGCGCAACACGTCTGGGACAGAATTTTAAATGAAGGCTTGTGATTAGCAGGTATATGTGATCTTTGCTATTATCAATGAATTCCGAATGTAATAGGATATTAGTTAATGGACCTTTTTCACATACCGACGGCACCAGGCGGTGGCTGCACGAACTAAAAATCGAGGAAGGGACCTACCTGCGCTACCAATCGATAAATGGGAGCTACGCTACCAGTTTCTTCGTTCTCTGAGCAGCGGGGCGTGCCCAACGCGCCGTCCAAGTGGGGCATCCGTGGCGTCCACTTAAACGTCGTGTTATTCTTTCCGTCCGCTTTCTTTTTTTGCGTAACACAATTATATGTATGCTGCAATTACGTTTTCTACCCGCTGATCTACAGCCTCCTTCCGAATTTCCTCGATTTTTGGTGCCAACTTCCGCCGCTTGGCATCGGGCGCTCGCGCGTGCGCAGAACGCTTCTCGGAAAAGGTCCATTGTCGAGACTATAAGTTTGTGCGGCATGCCGCCGCACAATGAAAAGGATTCAGCCGTACCTATTAATACTTTCCTATACTCTATCCAGTAGGGAAGACGATAAAAGTCAATCGAGGAACCGTCCTTATTCGCGTACACGTTTACAAGTCCGCGCGGCGGCGCCTGCATGAGAGGCCCTACACCGACAGTGCCCCTGCTGGGAGATCCGCGAAGCTTGAGCGAACCTTTGCCGCCGACCTTGTTCAGACGCCTCTTTCTTCTCTCACCAAGGTTGTGACGACACGAGGTACGCATAAGAGAGAGAGAGGAAGGCTTACCTTTCTTTCCTGAGCTCCGAGTTCCGCTTCCGGAAGGCTTCCGACCAGCAGCCGTAGCTCCTCGGCGTGCCGCGCGTGGAGGTTGGACAACTGCTGCGTGAAGCTCGGCCACTGCGAGAGAAAGCACAAGATGGCGACGCGTCACTTGTCACGTGTCCACTTGCCACCGGGAGTTGACGCGTGCCCGCCAGCCCTAACTGTAACGCGCTTTTTTATTTAAAATATGAGTTGGTGTGCGCGGTGGAGTCACTGAATAGGTTAGGCTTAGGTATCGGCACTTCAATCGCGGATTTTCTTGTAGGCGCCGCCATTTTTGTACTAATTGAAGACTCAAAAAATCTTCACTATACTGCTTCTAATGGCGGCCTCCTGGTGGCTGAGGAACGAGAGGTTGAAGGTGTGCACCGAAGCGGATAACACGATACCGGCGCATTTTATGCAGGTGTATCCGAGCGCTATTGGGGCGTAAAATAAATTCGCACAGATACACCGATGCACTGAGTGCAACTAAACTTTTCCCAAAGGTGTTTTTAGGCGGTGCGTAGTCCGTCTAGAGCGCCCGGTCGCCGGAAAAAAAGAGAGGAGAAGCGCCAGAACGACGAACGCAATGGTATCGCAGGGGGCGATCCCTCAGCAGCGCCAGCGGACGTAGCGGCCTCTCCCCAAAACGCCTTTGTATTTCTTTTATGTTTCGCTTTTTTCTCTCTCCCAAACGTGGGAGGCAACGTGAAAAGGATGCGGCGAGCGTTGCACCAAAATCTGGGTTGCACCGAGGAATAGAAGGGTGTAAACCGACGCCATACTTCTCCTCTAAAAGACAAAAAACAAAAAAAGAACAGGAGTGTTTTCGATTTGACCGCTCGCGACATGTGGTGGCGCCACCAGGAGATCCCTCTCCAGGGCGCTTTGGGCATCCTCTTTTACTCCGCCTCTTCTCTCCCGTTTTCAGAAACCGTGTTTCTTTGGTTTCTGAGAGGCTTTCTAGTATAAAGGAGGCTGTGGTTTATTGTGTACTCAGAGTTCACGAGTGTATAGGATTAAAAAAACATTAAACCTTACAAAACAGCTTTTTTTCGCACAGGAAAACGGCAAAAACCGCCTCGTTGACACGGCTACTCGCAAATGACACAACATAAAGCAAAAGAAAAGGAACAACAACAGAAAACTTTTTTTATGTGGACACTTGAAAGCACGTTTAACAGTTGCGAGAATGTGTGGTAGCATCTGTGATTAGCGGCGTCAACCAGAAGATTTTTTTTCTACCGTCTTCCTTTCTCAGTATAGGAAACAAACAAACATATATATATATATATATATATATATATATATTAGATTTACATTTTTTTTCATGAAACCCACGCTCATAAAATCTGAGGATGAAAATGCATTCCCTAAAGACACCTCCGGAAAAGTTTTAATGCGCTCCGTTTATTGGTTTATTTATATATATATAAAAAAGTTATTTTGTACGGGCGATTAGCGTCCAGGAACACACTACGCTATAGCACATTTGATAGAGCGAGGCTTTGCTAAAAAGACAGAAAAATAAAGATGCCTCAATCGGTACCGCCTCGAGGGCACAGCCGATGTAAAGCCAACTTGAGATAAAATGAATTGGATCCTTTGGATCAACTGGTAATTTCAGTAAAAGCCAATTGGAAGTTAAGGGGGATAAATGAAACCAGTAATATGGACAGCCAGTGGAACGGCCTGGGAAAACCAACCGGTACTAAAAGTACCCAAGTGCCCGACCCACCTCCAACTCCGCTACTAGGACACGAGCGTGCCTCACAGCGGGTCCGACGATCACTGAGTGGCAACCATGAACTACACAGCCCCGTCGCAGTGATCACTTCTATATCCCTCGGCTCCCTTGGAGGTCACCCCTCCGTCTGGGGGCCTCCCTATTGGAGAAACCGAGAGGCACCACCTTTATGACAGCCTTCCCCTTGTTTGGATGCCTCGACTCGGATCAACACGCAACGTCACACCGCCTGTATTGTCTCGATCTCACGTCACCCACTCCACGCCCTACTCCCCACATGTCAACACGCTTCACGTCACACTTGCATCCTTTTGCAGTTCAGGTCGTCACACGTCATGCGTCCACACATGTAACTTGGGTCGTTCCACGTCATGCGGGCTCACGCCGTCCCCACGTCCTCACGACTTACGTCACACGTCGCGCTCCCCGCCTCAGGGGCTCCGTCCTCCATCGGGGAAAGCTAGGGTTTACCAGACCCTTTTGTGTGCGACGCACGAATTCGATACCCGTACTGCGTGAGCGTTCACTTCGGGACCTGCGTATACCACCAATCAGTCGGGCTTGGGACGCCGTTTCGCCCCCACGCGTAGACCAATTCAGTTTCGCCGCTAAATGTAGCGGGAAAATTCCCGTATTGTGGGCAAAACATCAATTCAGTTTCTATACGCCAAATTTAGTGGAAAATCGACGTCACGTGACCTAATTACACCGATTAAATTACCCGCTATTTTTAGCAGAAAAGAAATCGCGTCTTGTGACCCAGACACTAATCCAGTTTCCCCGCCAAATTTAGTGGGAAGATATACGTCCCGTGACACTGATTCCTATGAAGAAGAAGAAGAAGGTAAGGGCAGGAGGAGAAAACAGAGAGGTTAACCAAGGCGGCCTGCCTCGGTTGGCTACTCTGAGTTGGGGAAGGGGATGAGAGGATAAAAGGAGGAGGAAAGAAAAAGCAGAGGAGGTAAAGGTATCATACTAGCACTCACGTTAACACTGTGAGTGCAGAATCAATAATTAAGAGAATGCCGCAGTTCCCAGTATGGCACTAAAACTAAGAGACTGAAAGTGCGTGCTGGATTGTCACCAATGTTCACCCAAAACACTCGAGTTTTTGCACGCGCCAGGAAGAAGTTCAGTTGCGCACATGTACACTTAAAGAAATTATAAAACGAATAGTCCACTATACGACGCCAAATATTGAACAGGAGATAACTTTTTACAAACAGAACTCGAGGCGAGTTTCTGATAAAAATCGCAGAAGGGCGTTTACGGCCTTCTCCTCTTTAAGTGGTGAGTCCCAGGCCCCTAGTATTTTGGACGTAGTAAATGGCCGGTCGTCTAGATGTGAAAGAATGCTCTTTAGGAGTTCTCTTTCTGCATCGTAAAGTGCACATTCACATAATAAATGAGATATAGTTTCCACACAATCACACCCCGGACAGTTCGGATTGTGTGTTTTTCCGATTCGGTGCAGAAATTCCTGTGTGTAGGAAACGCCCAGACGTAATCGGTGTAGAACAGCTTCAGTTCGCTTGGGTAGGTTACGTGACACACGGTATGTTAGGTCAGGATCCAGTAGATATAGAGGAGGGTAATGGTGTGCGAAGCTCTTCCAGAGACTTTGTGTTGCATTTCGGGCGTGGAGATTTATCAATGAAGTGACGTCGCTCCTGGAGTAGGGTATTTCGACGTTGGGGAATAAGGTATGGGCGGAAGTCGCAGCACCATCCGCAGCTTCGTTTCCGGGTATCTTGCAGTGTCCAGGAATCCACTGGAACTCAACTGAGTGTCTCCTATCAATACATTTCTGAAGATGGCATAAAAGTTTGAAAATAATTTGTTCATTTTCACTTCGTCGCAGGTATGTGCAGATGCTTTGGAGTGCAGGCTTAGAATCTGTAAACACCGTCCATGCCTGAGGTGGCTTTGTCAATATAAATCGAAGGGCTTGATGAAGTCCTACAAGTTCAGCCGCTGTCGAAGATGTCTTGTGGCTAAGTTTGAAGTTTCTTGTTGTGACATACGATGGAATCACAATGCTTGCGGTAGAACTATTTTTGACACATGATCCGTCCGTGTATATGTGAGTTTTTGACGCGTGTAAACAGGCAATGGTGGATAAAGTGAGTTGCTTAAGCACTAGCATTGGTGTATTTGATTTCTTTTTGATGCCTTGAATGTCAAGTTCCACAACGGGGAGAGGAGTCTCCATGGAGGTATAGTTGGAAGGTCAAACGAGCCTATATCATCAGGCATGTATTGCTCCATTTTTGACAGTGCCTTTGAATACTCTGAGTAAGGTCGTTTAAAAGTAAGATCAGCGAGTAAGTGATGACTATGATTAGTAATATGTCTTAGATGAACTCTCAATGTTTCCTGCATCACTAGTACCTCTACAGGTGTGGCACGTGCCTCGGCAACTGTGCCCAGAGTCGAGGCACAAGCTGGCAGGCCCAAACAGCCACGGAGGCCACGTGCTTGAACTGCTCTGAGAGCTTTGATGTTGGTTTGACACGTGCCATGTAGAATGGGAACGCTATATCGAAGTAAGCCGACAAATAAGGCCACATATATCTGTAATAGGGATCTTACTGTCGCGCTCACGTGGTTCCACCGATGAAGCGAGTAAGAACACTAAAACTGGCGAGCTTTTTGCGCAAGTACAAAATATGAGGTGACCAGGTCAGACCCCTGTCGATGGTGACTCCCAAGAAACGTGTGGTATTTGACTGCAGGGTTGTTCGCGCTACCGGCGGAGATGGGTCCATTCTGCGGCAGAGCAACGCAGTATGGCCTGCTGTTTTGCTGATGGAAAATTGGAGTCCACGTGGCATTATGGAGATAATTTCGTAACCTTCGGTGCAGACTCGAACCCTTGCCTTTGCTTGAACTCGTGTAGATCCAGAGGCCCATTTATACAGATGTCATCGGCGTAGACTGATGCCTCGGATGAAGCGGGGGCAAGACAAGGAGGCGGATGAGAACGATATTAAATAATATGGGACTGAGAACGCCCCGAGGGACACCGCGGGTCACCGGGTAAGAAAGGCGTTTCCTTCTTTGTAGACATAAAATTGATCTTCCTGTGAGGTAGTTTTGACCGCACCTGTATAAGTGTCCCCAATCCTGTACTTTAAGGAGAGCCTGAAATATCGCTTCTGAGTGACATTGTCAAATGCTCCTTGATATTCAAGAAAGCCGCTATTGTGATTTTACGATGTGCTCGCTCCTGTTGTGGTGTAAGTTACGAGGTCAATGACTCCATTTCAATGGAGCTTTTCCGACGGAATCCTTGCATGATTTCTGGATATATCCCTCCCTGTTCAAGACACCAATCTAGGCGGCGGTAAATTCATTTTTCCAGATTTTTCAATGCAACTCACAGAGCGCGACAGGACGTACGAAGTTAATTGAAGTGGCGATTTGCCCGGTTTGAGAAGTGGCACAATCTTGCCTCTTCACGAGCCAGGAACATTTTTCATTGGATCCATGAAGAGTTGTATATATTCAAAAGAAGCTTTTCGCGCTTCCTTACCCATATGTATCAAATAACTGTACTGTATGCCGTCAGGGTCCAGAGGTGGCGCTTTACTGAAGACAGCAGCATCCAGTTCGCCTACGGCAGGGAAGGTCGTCCATAGCTTCTTCACGAAATACCGGGTCGATTGTGGGTACGAGACGAAGATTGGTTCGCGCGGTTAGTGGTTGCCAACAAAATGCAGTACTGGTTTGCTACTCTCTTTTCTCAGCATCACTTCTTGACAGCAAGCGCGAGCGAAAATGGATGGAGTTGCGAAGGAGAATATTTAAGACCTCGTGAGATCTTCCATATTTTACATAATGTTTTCTGGGATCGTATTTTCGCACATCGTCCTCCAGCAATGCCGAGCGAGCTTCTTAAATGGCGACAGATTTTCTTTTGCACTCTGCGTTCGGAGATCTTTGATGTCTTAAGTCCTCCTGGATCACGTCGTTCTGCCCTCCGACGTATAGCGCGGAGGCGCTCATATTCTGCGTAATTGTTTTGCGTAGACGGGACGTTAAAATCACGTGTTGCTTTTTTTTCCTGCAGGATACAATGACCTTTCAAAGTGACATAGTTCAGTAACAGTTTTGCATTCGTTCGTCATTGCGTCTGAAAACATATGCCAGTTGGTTCGTTGTAGAAAGTTTGTTTTGCCACATTCGTGAACCCATTAATCGTTGAGCACATGGGGACGTCGTCACTAAACAGTGCACACAAACCATAGTTGTTTGCGATGTTAGTGCTGCCGAAACAAATGTTAAGGCAGCCGGCTGCCGCATTCCACCCGTTCGTAAAAATACGTGAGTTCGATAAACCAATAGCAGATAAAGTGCGCGTCGGACAATTCCGCCAAGTGCCTTCCCCCGCAGGTTCCGGAATGCTCCCCCATATTGGATAATGGCAATAAAATCACCGGTTAATATATGGCAGTGGCACTGTATTTAGGATAGACCAAATGCCTATCAAATAGAACTTTAGGTCGTATATATGCTGCAATTAATATGAACTTACTTTCCGTAGAAATCGTGGCGCAAACATATTCGTACAAGTTGGAGTCAGTGGAAACGACGTGTGAAGTATAGGTATAGAATCTCTTCGAATAAAAATGGCCACACAACCTGCACCAAATGAAAGCAAGCTGAGTAAATTTTTCATACCGTGACAATTGAATGTCTTTAGGTAAGTTTGATTCACAGATTACAATGATGGGGAAACTATATTTAAAAACGAGCTGCAAGAAATCAAAAAGTCGGGATCGCAAACCTCTTGCATTCTGCACAGCTAGCAAATAGAGGCTTAGCATAATTTCCTTGGTAACGCTATTCAGAAACTACGCCAATCGCGGCAATCGCAATAGAAGTATCAATCGCTCCAGTAAGCAGAGCCTCTACTTCTGGAAGGTTGTCAGCCCCAGGGCATTCTAGCATGATAGCCTTCAATCATACCAAAACTGGATGAATAGGAGCACCTGTGCAAGATCTTTTTATTTCTGCATTGGTCCATACATTGGCTTGACATTGAGCATGGTGCTGGTGTTCCGGCGGAAGGCGCCCAAGTAGTCAGATCGACGAGGTGCTGGTATGGAAACAGGTGGCGACCATCCAGGACGCCCCTCCAAGGAAGAAAGTCGTCCACTTGTCTATTTCTTTGATCTTTCTGAAAGACCCAGCGAGGACCTTCAGAATCTCACACTAAGTTTTTTCTTTGTAGGTGCTCCGTTGGGATGCCATGGTCGTGATTGGCGGCGAACACTTGTGGATTTGGTGACGGAGCTCGGCGCCTTGTTTGCCTTCCGCTGATGATAGAAACTTGTTTTGCAGCAGTGGCGGCCTTTTTTTCACTTGGACATCGAATACAGGTGTGGTTGCCGCTGCAGCTGGCGCATTTTGGTTCTTTCTCGAGCTACACCTTGTGGAAGCGTGGTCCTGCACACACCTTGCAACGACGCTCTACTCTGCAGTTCCACCGGCGAGATGTCCGTACCTGGCAGTCGAAGCACTGAACTGCGCATGCAAATCCTCTCTTCAACTTGGGATGGCTTGTGAATCCGAAAGTGGTACGGCATGGCTCGGTCCGTCCGAAAAAGTATGAAGAAAACTCACGTTGAAAGGTGTCAATCCACCATTCCGTCGTCCAGGCGTCCCGGCAGGCCACTTGACGGTGAACGGACACGACCCCAATATATTTAAATACACCAAGAGCTCGTCATTGCTTCGCATTAAAGTGACACACATTTCTTTTCCATAGTTCCGCAAATATGCCTCCGGAATAGGAGCAGTTACTCGGATCTCTCAGAGAACAGCTGCGAGAAGCTTGTTTGCCGAGTCCAGGGATGCACATTATGAGAGAACGCCTTTCTTTAGAGTTTGATCTCAGCAGTTAACGCCGTAGTCACCACCATAACTTCATTGGCAATAACATTGCCTACGCCAGTAGGACGGGTTTGCAGCTGTATTGAAGATCACAGCAATTCCTGTTGCCTGGTTTTTCCGGAAGAAGGCCACGGCAGCGTATTGAAGGTCATTGTCGGT
>JAZHYW010069980.1:0-15853 GCA_037355805.1 Ixodes ricinus
AGTGCATAGAAGTGTGGCATTGCACGTGCTTGCACCAGCGGAGGAAGTTGAAGTATCCTCCCTCTGGGTTGTGGAAACATTCTACCAGGCGGCGATACCAAAACTTCTCGCCGCGAATAAGCTTCCAACCTACGCTTGATTCGTACTGGGCTGAAGGGAAGGCGGATCCCGACCACTGATTTCTATTGTCGTATACGCTGGATCGCAGATGTGGAGCCCATCGGTGGCCCCACCGGCGGCCATTGCTTGACACCAGGAAATGCATGCGAGTCTATGGGAGAAACCGCAAAAGTAGGAATAATGAAGCTTTTACCCGGTGCTCGAAGGAGAGTCTTTTATGGTGTCTGCGACCAATATATTGGGTTTTTTAAGATCGAATCGAAGTCAGGGGACGTCACGTGAACCGACGTCACCTGACTCGTACTCGAGAGAGACGTCACTAAAGACGTAGTTCTACGTCAAAACGAGGACGCGAGCGAGTTGGTGCAAAAACGAGGGGCAATCGGACATGTCGCGACAAAAGAAGGCCGGTTCTGCGTGCCTGGGATTTGGACGGCGGGACTGCCGCGCATGTTTCGGCACCGGCTGCAGAGACCGCATGATGCGTCGGGGCCCTTGTGAAACAAGCCACCGCCTTGGTGCTCACGAAAGAAGCGTCGGGGCTGCTCGAAGATCCGGACAACTGGAAAGCGGTGACGAAGAAACAAGAAAGGCGGGGGAAAAAAAACGGGCATCATATTTTGGGATGCCGTTTTTGCTTTGCGTAATCTGGTCTCCGGGAATGCGTATGCAGGTGAAAGAGACGGCACTTGCTCGCTCGGATTGGAGGGGAGATAATGAGTAGTGAGAAAGACGATTTTTTGCGTCTACCCACAATCCTTCCGGCCAGAGCTCAAGGCTCCAACGTCCCCGCGGGCTTACATCTCTTTCTCCTCCTCAGTTTATAACGTGAAACGTTCTTCGGCAAGGTGCTCGGCATTTCGTGAAGCCTGCATAAAAGCGTGGCCGCGAGGCTCGACACTGATTGGTTGACAATTGGGAGAGGAGGAGTGAGGTGCTGGACTCTGGTTAGAGGGAGCTCAGCGCGACCAGAGGGGTAGGCGAGGAGGAGCTCTACCACATGTGCGCACTGAGAGAGAAGAACTCCAGTATATGAAAGGTATCTGGAGGATCGCCAGATTTATCAGCCCGATTAGCAATAGTATCACTTCATTCTGGCAACAACGATCAAGTGTACACGTGGTACGGGTTAAACTATCTGATCAAGAGCGCCGTGAACGTAGGAGTCTGGAAACTCGGGAGTATCGCTGAACGTTTGTGATGCTATATAGTTTCACGTATGCAACAAAATTGCCTGGCACTTTGCCGTACATTTTTTAGTCGTACTTCTTTGCATTTTCCCTCCGAGCACTCGTTACCGGCATTACATACTACGAAGAATGTCATCACCCTAAATAGAAGGGCATTGAGATACCCCAGTTTTCATTAATGATTGATCCGAGCCCGCAGTCGACCGCGCTCACACTCGCTATTCACTAAGATGATCGTCTTCATTCGGAGTGAGTGGACTGATCCGTGTCGTCTTTGCCTCGCAGAAAGCAACCGGCCTCTGGTGGACGCCGAGCCCGTGGCGCTGCACTACACCCTGCTCGGGCAGAGTGTGCCCATCGTGGCCTTCAGCGAGATCCAGTCGACGGCGCTCAAGAACCTGGACTTTTTCCAGCTGCTCCAGAAGCTCGGCCTGCACGTGCCCAAGCCCGGACAGTGCCCCTACATCCCCTGCTCCTGGGAGCCGGACAAGCTGTACGCCACGGCCCGCAAACTCGGTCCCCTCTCCTCGCGCAAGCTGGCAAAGCTCTGCTTCCCCGCAGCCAACCGCTGAAGTTGGGCGGGAACGCCGGCCGTCGTGGAAACGTCGACGCACGCGCCGCAGCCTACCCTACCCGATCCGAAAGATGCTTGGGTGCCTCGGCAAGAGGTTCCGTCATCTCATGGGCGCAGTTCAAGCCAAGTTGTTTTCGAAGGAACATTTAGTTCTCCGTACCAACGCGTCGGCTCCTGTGAACACTTTACCCCGGCCGAGAATGGTTTACACAGCGCGATAACAATCACCCGCAAAGGTACTCCCCAAATTGGCAGTTTAATGTGGCACGAAGCGGGGGGAATTCATCCTTGACTTCAACGCGTGAAGGCTGATGGTCGATCTTGATTGGTCGCGTTGACGGAGCGTTGAGTGGAGAGCATTTTTAGGTACAAAGCTTTTCTTTTCCCGGTGACGTTCAGTTCTCGTTAAATGTACGTGTGCATGCGGTTGAGTGAGTGAGCATAAATGATTGCCTTGAGTGTGAAGATATAACAAATTTGTATCTGCATGGAAAATAAACATATACATCAATTATGTATAGGCAATGCAAGCTTATGGTGAATATAGAGCTACATAAATTTGTACAAATTAAGGGTTGTAGTAAACTTGTACAAAATAAACGATGCGCGAAGCTAACGAATAGCGCATTATGCAACTTTGTAACTCTCAAATGAAAATGGTGTACATTATCAACTTCGATCTTTCGTGCACCCTATCTTGTTATATTCAGGTGTAGGCAAAATGGTTTAGCCCGTTGTACAAAATTTACGTAGCTCTGTATCACTCGAGTGCAGTACTTGTTGTATAGTCTGCGATTCTATCCACCCGCAACAATCTGGCTCACCCAAAACATACAGAATTAATGCACTGAGAAATGAGAACGGTCCGTTGCCACAGTATTTTTTTGAGACTGACGTACCCAAGTAAGCCAACGAGAGGCCTTTGGCAGGCTCCAGCGAAAGAGTGACGGTTAATTTAGACGACACGAGAATCTTTTAAGCCGCAGCCTAAATTTCGGATACACTGTACACGACGGCTCCGAATGGACAATTTTCCAAACGCAAGTGCACATGTCAGTGTGTGCTCTCGGCCATCCTCGCTTGAGAATGCTAGAAAACCATATATTTCTTGCTTACTGGACAATGTACAGATCATTTCATTTATATGACCTGTAGGGCCCTCTTTCAAGGGCACTACAGTCACACCCGTTTATAGCGAACAGCAGGAAACGCTACGATCAGTTCGATATAGCAAGTAGTTCGATATAGCAAAAACCATTTACAGCGAACTTCCACGATGCGTTCGTTGTAAGGCGAGAGCTTCTCTCTCTTTATTATCTCTTCGCTTCCGCCTTGTAACAAAGCGCTAGAAAGTTTTCTTCTTTTTTTATTTTTTTTGCATGCATGCAGAGTTTTTTTAGCTTATCTTCGTGGGCAACCGCATTGGGATAAAAAAGATTTTTTCTGTGCGTGCGTGCGGAGTTTTTTTTTTTAGCTTCCTCCCCTTCTGAATCGCTTCTCTTCGCTCAATTTCGTTCACGGCTCGAACTTTTGAAATTTTCTTTCTTTTCTACTTTTTCTTTTTTTTTCTTGTGGGGGGAGAAGGGTAAGGGACAGGCTATAAGACGATTTTTTGCGCGTTTTTGGAAGCCTTTCCCGGGGGAGAAAGTTCGATATAGCCAATATGTCGTTCGTTATAAAAAGTACTTATTACATGCATTTTTATTCAAATTTTCCGTGAGTTCGATATCGACAATATTTTGCAGTACATGGGTTCGTTCTAAACGGGCTTCACTGTATATAAAATACATGCCTTATGAAAATATGTTCATTGTTGTTAAGCTTGGCACATTCTCGGAATTTTCATTTTTAAGCAAAAATGATTTAAGCAGCGGCGACGGCGCAGAGGACATTGCGAGCAGACGATACCGCGGCGCACTGTTCACCCTCGATGCACTGGTCACCCAAAGAGAGCGCTAAACGTCCGTTCACGTGACCAGCTCCAACCACCGCAGTACGCTCCTTTCTCTTCGTGTGCTTTCAGGCGCCTAGTTTGGTCACGATAGTATTTAACGAGAGTCAAAAACCTTCCATACTTTTTTTTTCTTCTGGACTGTTATTGCTCCACCAACATGAGGTAAAGATAGGTGTGAAAGTGTAAGGGCCGCTTCATCGATTGTTTGTTTAACGTCCCCTCAACTTGCAGACAACGCACAAGCACAGTTCTCGAAGTTCCCAGTGTCCCCCGTGTGCGTCTCGAGAGGGCATTCTAGCAAGCCGACCCAAAATCGAGCGGCCTTGTTTGTGACATCCAGAGCGAGTGTTGCTGTCACGCAGACATTGATCATCCACATCGCAATAAACCCATCTTATTGCAAATGTGAAATTAAGGGTGAGCCAGGCTGTGTCGGAACCTAGAGTATGTTTTTCACTCCATAATATTAGAACACTTTCTAATGGTAGTGCTGTGAAACGTTCATCATGCTGCATGAGGTGTTGTGATTATGTCATTGATCGTACCCTTTGCGTTCTTGTCAAAGATGAGACCGTAGTACCTTTAATTACTAGCATTTTTACGTGCCTACGGTATCGCAAATAAAATGTTTATGGAATGCCCGTTTCTTCCGCTTTTTTTATTGGTACTATGAAGTACTAGAAACTCGCTGTTGAAGAACGGAGCTGAAATCCTATTCATTCTGATAGATAAAACAACGTGCGTATAGTGATAGTAGAAGAGAGCTTCAATGTAAAATATCGCTAGAAGTCCACAATCTGTATCTAGGAAGTGAGACGAAAAATGAAAGCCGTTTACAACGGGTGGTTCCCGTTTCCACCCATTCCCAATACAACCTTCCCGTTTGTACCTTCCCGTTTCGACCCGGCTCAAAACGACCTTCTCGTTTCATCCTTTCCCATTTCACCCTATCCCGAAACAACCTTCCCGCTTCGGCCATTGTTCTTTATAAGTTGGGTCGGTTCGTTTGTATTGTTTGTTAACAGTTGTTTAGGTTGAAGTGTCCAATGTCTGTTCTCCTTGCTCACATCAGTTCTTTCTCTCCCGAAGCAACCTCGGAGGCATGGCACCGTAAGATAAACGCTGTGTCAGGGAGGGCTCACCCGAACATTAACAGCTCCATCGACTATCAGTGGTGGCCAGGCTGGCCTCGGCCTAAGCGCCGCAAAGGAAACCACGAAATTTCTAAGAGCCGCCGAAATGGGGGGGGGGGGCACAACAAAAGCCGCTGCTTGGTTAACCCCCCCCCCCCCCCAAAGCATAAAAAAGCAGCTTGCGAGTCACAACTACGAGCCGGTAAAAATAACAATGAGAATGTTCCCTGGTCTTTTGTGAAGTTCAGCATAATATCTGTGACTAGTGGAAGCTATGAATGAGGTGAACCCGGGCTTCCGCGACCTTCAAAAAGAAACGATATGGAGGGAACATCCGTTACCTAAAGGGGACAACCGCGAGACAGAACATTTCCTCGACCCCAAGCCAAAGTGCATGCATGTTTTGAGTGTCCCTGTCCTTGATGCCTTTGCCCCCTAGGGTCCGGCAAAACTATCTCGAACAATGAACGAAACAGGATCTGTTGAAACATACGTGTGAAAAGCGGTTCGACTGTACGTACGTATAGGGGCACAAGGCTGCCAAACCGTAACTCTTCATTATTCTGAAATCCTTTCCTTCTTTCCTGGGGAAACGCGGAAAAGGGCGGGGCGGGGGAGGTTCCTTTACGAGGGATCCGCGAGCCGCACCGTGACCAGCAAAGAGCCGCATGCGGCTCGCGAGCCGCGGTTTGGCCACCCCTGGACTAGATCAAACGGGATGAGGCCTTGACAAGGATATCGCTGCCGCAGCTTGCAAATGGCGGTGCTGTGCGGGCCAGGTGACCGCCCCGAACTGTCCCAATTGGAGTGTCGCCTTTCTGATGGCGCGATTTTCCTGCCCGACTTCCTCAACCAAGGTGATAGCATTTTGTGGTTTATGATTATTGCCTGTGTACGCGACGGTTCTGTGTTTGAACTCGTAAGAAAATGAAGTCGCAATCATATGCCCGTCAGCATGTCTGATTTATCACTTTTCAAAATATCCCGTTCACTATAAGGAAGTTCTAGAATAACGTACGCAAGCGCTTTGCGTAACCTAAAAATAGCGTCGCGATATAAAAACTTAGGCAACGCTACTTTTTGCTCACTCAAAGGGCTTGCCTGCGTTAACCTAATTAGGAAGTTTTTGTAGACCGCGTTTCCCTTTTCGCTAAGCCCTCCGCAACGAAGAAGCCGCAACTGCGCCTGCGCGCCGATGGCCTTGACTGTAGAGTTCTGGGTATCGTAGCGGGTTGCGGAGAGCGCCGCGTGACGGCGAAAACGGTCTACGAAAGCTCCCTGTTACTGTACAGAGCGCGAAACCGTTAGCGCGAACAAGCGATTGTTGGTTTTAGCTGTTTGACTAAAAAAAGACTGCCATCAATATTATTACTGTGTTTGAAAGTACTCATCTGGGCCACTAACCTAAGCGGTAAAATTTGGTACCTTCTAATACCATTTCGAAGTAAAATCCGAAAAATCGCCAACATCGTGTTCGTGGTAACGTTGTCGCGCAGTGTACATAGTCCATTTTGTAGTTACACATTTTGGGGACCATCTTGAAAGAAACGTTTTTAGTGGTTCAAACAGAAATATATTTCGTTGAAGCTTGTCTGAAAGTATTGCATATTTTAAGAATACGTTTACGAGCGAAAATATTTCACAACATTACTGAATAGCTCGCCTACACCTTTGCATTAATGGCATTAACATAATTTCGGGACATATTCTTAAGCAGAAAAACTGCGAAAACCAGGATTAGAACGATGGACACTTTTTGCGAAGAGCTTGAGATGTGCGGGGCTTTGTACCAACGGGTTCAAACGGGACGAATTCAAACCTAAAATATGTCTTGGCTACGGGTTTAAAGGGCAACTCCGCTCAATTCCAAAAATTTTGGGCTTATTTGCAACTCCACTTTCCAAAGCACTACTAAACAGCTCTACCTCTTCGGATTCGCGGAATGTGGAATATTATTTATGTAATCTTAATTTGAACATCGGCAGATACCGAAACCGAAACTTCGGTTGCGTCAGGCAACATAGGTCTCGTGTCGTCAGAGTCATGGCCACGTCACGTCGAACCACGTGCAGCGCTGGATTAAGGATTAAGGGGGGGGGGGGACTAAGGAGGCAGCAGCCCAGGGCCTCGGCCCCAAGAGCAAAAGAAAGGGGCCTTGGAGTATTTTTTTATTATTATTATTATTCCTGGATAACAATTGCGGAGGGGGCAGAGAAAAAGTCGGGAAGCCTGACAGCGTCCTGCCCCCTTCAATTCAATGTAACTCCAGATAATATAACTTCAAGCAGCGGTAGAAGTCGGGGCCCCCAACAGGGACCCCGGAACTGGGCACCAGGGACCCCGGGGGGGGGGGCAATGGGGGTTTGAGCATTTGCTGACATTTTCCATGGGGTGCTGGGCAATATGCTGAGCAACCGTGCATTTGGCTCAAGGCCTCCCTCTCCCCAGGGCCCCAGAGGACCCCGTGCTGACCCCCGGAAATTTTGAAGAAACAAAATACTAGTTGGTTTCAGTTCAAAACAGCTCAGACCTAAAGGAGGAACAAAGCAACAAAACTCAGAGGAGCCTCTGGGCCCTGGCTTTCTGACGTCGTGCCATTCCCCCCCCCCCCCCCACCCCCGTTTTTTCTTTCTTTCTTCAACGAGGAAACGGGGATGACTCAAATATTTCTAGAGGGGGTGTGCTAGGGCAACAAAATGTAAGCGTTGCCTCCCACCCTCCTTGTCGAAGGGAGCAAAGCTGTCAACGCTGGCGGTCCCTTTGAGGTCTCTTCTAATTGAAACCAGACACGGGCTTCAGAGTAGTTGCTTGCAGTCACTGCCTCTCGAAAACTTTTGGGGACATCTGCAAGAGCCGGCTCCTTGAAACGCCTATTAGTGGTTAGAAAGGAATAGCTTCGGAAGGTTCACCGGTATTTCTTTTTGCTTGTTTTAAACTTGTCGTTTCGGAGGAAACGTTTCATATGGAACTACGCTAAAAGACCAAAAATATACAAAAATAATGTGTAGCATGTATGTTGCTCGTGTAACCTTCGGCAACACTTGGTTGCCTTCCAACACACCATTGTCCGTACAACGCGTCGAGGGTGCCCCAGTACAATAGAGAACTCCGTGGCCGTCCTTCCGTCTGGTTTCAATTAGAAGAGACCTCCAAAGGGACCGCCAGCGTTGACAGCTTTGCTCCCTTCGACAAGGAGGGTGGGAGGCAACGCTTACATTTTGTTGCCCTAGCACACCCCCTCTAGAAATATTTGAGTCATCCCCGTTTCCTCGTTGAAGAAAGAAAGAAAAAACGGGGGTTGGGGGGGGGGGGGGGGGAATGGCACGACGTCAGAAAGCCAGGGCCCAGAGGCTCCTCTGAGTTTTGTTGCTTTGTTCCTCCTTTAGGTCTGAGCTGTTTTGAACTGAAACCAACTAGTATTTTGTTTCTTCAAAATTTCCGGGGGTCAGCACGGGGTCCTCTGGGGCCCTGGGGGAGAGGGAGGCCTTGAGCCAAATGCACGGTTGCTCAGCATATTGCCCAGCACCCCATGGAAAATGTCAGCAAATGCTCAAACCCCATTGCCCCCCCCCCCCCGGGGTCCCTGGTGCCCAGTTCCGGGGTCCCTGGTGGGGGCCCCGACTTCTACCGCTGCTTGAAGTTCTATTATCTGGAGTTACATTGAATTGAAGGGGGCAGGACGCTGTCAGGCTTCCCGACTTTTTCTCTGCCCCCTCCGCAATTGTTATCCAGGAATAATAATAATAATAAAAAAAATACTCCAAGGCCCCTTTCTTTTGCTCTTGGGGCCGAGGCCCTGGGCTGCAGCCTCCTTAGTCCCCCCCCCCCCTTAATCCTTAATCCAGCGCTGCACGTGGTTCGACGTGACGTGGCCATGACTCTGACGACACGAGACCTATGTTGCCTGACGCAACCGAAGTTTCGGTTTCGGTATCTGCTGATGTTTAAATTAAGATTACATAAACAATATTCCACATTCCGCGAATCCGAAGAGGTAGAGCTGTTTAGTAGTGCTTTGGAAAGTGGAGTTGCAAATAAGCCCAAAATTTTTGGAATTGAGCGGAGTTGCCCTTTAAACCCGTAGCCAAGACATCTTTTAGGTTTGAATTCGTCCCGTTTGAACCCGTTGGTACAAAGCCCCGCACATCTCAAGCTCTTCGCAAAAAGTGTCCATCGTTCTAATCCTGGTTTTCGCAGTTTTTCTGCTTAAGAATATGTCCCGAAATTATGTTAATGCCATTAATGCAAAGGTGTAGGCGAGCTATTCAGTAATGTTGTGAAATATTTTCGCTCGTAAACGTATTCTTAAAATATGCAATACTTTCAGACAAGCTTCAACGAAATATATTTCTGTTTGAACCACTAAAAACGTTTCTTTCAAGATGGTCCCCAAAATGTGTAACTACAAAATGGACTATGTACACTGCGCGACAACGTTACCACGAACACGATGTTGGCGATTTTTCGGATTTTACTTCGAAATAGTATTAGAAGGTACCAAATTTTACCGCTTAGGTTAGTGGCCCAGATGAGTACTTTCAAACACAGTAATAATATTGATGGCAGTCTTTTTTTAGTCAAACAGCTAAAACCAACAATCGCTTGTTCGCGCTAACGGTTTCGCGCTCTGTACAGTAACAGGGAGCTTTCGTAGACCGTTTTCGCCGTCACGCGACGCTCTCCGCAACCCGCTACGATACCCAGAACTCTACAGTCAAGGCCATCGGCGCGCAGGCGCAGTTGCGGCTTCTTCGTTGCGGAGGGCTTAGCGAAAAGGAAACGCGGTCTACAAAAACTTCCTAATTAGGTTAACGCAGGCAAGCCCTTTGAGTGAGCAAAAAGTAGCGTTGCCTAAGTTTTTATATCGCGACGCTATTTTTAGGTTACGCAAAGCGCTTGCGTACGTTATTCTAGAACTTCCTTATAGTGAACGGGATATTTTGAAAAGTGATAAATCAGACATGCTGACGGGCATATGATTGCGACTTCATTTTCTTACGAGTTCAAACACAGAACCGTCGCGTACACAGGCAATAATCATAAACCACAAAATGCTATCACCTTGGTTGAGGAAGTCGGGCGGGAAAATCGCGCCATCAGAAAGGCGACACTCCAATTGGGACAGTTCGGGGCGGTCACCTGGCCCGCACAGCACCGCCATTTGCAAGCTGCGGCAGCGATATCCTTGTCAAGGCCTCATCCCGTTTGATCTAGTCCAGGGGTGGCCAAACCGCGGCTCGCGAGCCGCATGCGGCTCTTTGCTGGTCACGGTGCGGCTCGCGGATCCCTCGTAAAGGAACCTCCCCCGCCCCGCCCTTTTCCGCGTTTCCCCAGGAAAGAAGGAAAGGATTTCAGAATAATGAAGAGTTACGGTTTGGCAGCCTTGTGCCCCTATACGTACGTACAGTCGAACCGCTTTTCACACGTATGTTTCAACAGATCCTGTTTCGTTCATTGTTCGAGATAGTTTTGCCGGACCCTAGGGGGCAAAGGCATCAAGGACAGGGACACTCAAAACATGCATGCACTTTGGCTTGGGGTCGAGGAAATGTTCTGTCTCGCGGTTGTCCCCTTTAGGTAACGGATGTTCCCTCCATATCGTTTCTTTTTGAAGGTCGCGGAAGCCCGGGTTCACCTCATTCATAGCTTCCACTAGTCACAGATATTATGCTGAACTTCACAAAAGACCAGGGAACATTCTCATTGTTATTTTTACCGGCTCGTAGTTGTGACTCGCAAGCTGCTTTTTTATGCTTTGGGGGGGGGGGGGGTTAACCAAGCAGCGGCTTTTGTTGTGCCCCCCCCCCCCCATTTCGGCGGCTCTTAGAAATTTCGTGGTTTCCTTTGCGGCGCTTAGGCCGGGCCAGCCTGGCCACCACTGATAGTCGATGGAGCTGTTAATGTTCGGGTGAGCCCTCCTGACACAGCGTTTATCTTACGGTGCCATGCCTCCGAGGTTGCTTCGGGAGAGAAAGAACTGATGTGAGCAAGGAGAACAGACATTGGACACTTCAACCTAAACAACTGTTAACAAACAATACAAACGAACCGACCCAACTTATAAAGAACAATGGCCGAAGCGGGAAGGTTGTTTCGGGATAGGGTGAAATGGGAAAGGATGAAACGAGAAGGTCGTTTTGAGCCGGGTCGAAACGGGAAGGTACAAACGGGAAGGTTGTATTGGGAATGGGTGGAAACGGGAACCACCCGTTGTAAACGGCTTTCATTTTTCGTCTCACTTCCTAGATACAGATTGTGGACTTCTAGCGATATTTTACATTGAAGCTCTCTTCTACTATCACTATACGCACGTTGTTTTATCTATCAGAATGAATAGGATTTCAGCTCCGTTCTTCAACAGCGAGTTTCTAGTACTTCATAGTACCAATAAAAAAGCGGAAGAAACGGGCATTCCATAAACATTTTATTTGCGATACCGTAGGCACGTAAAAATGCTAGTAATTAAAGGTACTACGGTCTCATCTTTGACAAGAACGCAAAGGGTACGATCAATGACATAATCACAACACCTCATGCAGCATGATGAACGTTTCACAGCACTACCATTAGAAAGTGTTCTAATATTATGGAGTGAAAAACATACTCTAGGTTCCGACACAGCCTGGCTCACCCTTAATTTCACATTTGCAATAAGATGGGTTTATTGCGATGTGGATGATCAATGTCTGCGTGACAGCAACACTCGCTCTGGATGTCACAAACAAGGCCGCTCGATTTTGGGTCGGCTTGCTAGAATGCCCTCTCGAGACGCACACGGGGGACACTGGGAACTTCGAGAACTGTGCTTGTGCGTTGTCTGCAAGTTGAGGGGACGTTAAACAAACAATCGATGAAGCGGCCCTTACACTTTCACACCTATCTTTACCTCATGTTGGTGGAGCAATAACAGTCCAGAAGAAAAAAAGTATGGAAGGTTTTTGACTCTCGTTAAATACTATCGTGACCAAACTAGGCGCCTGAAAGCACACGAAGAGAAAGGAGCGTACTGCAGTGGTTGGAGC
Organism: Ixodes ricinus; assembly: GCA_037355805.1. Taxonomy (NCBI): domain Eukaryota; kingdom Metazoa; phylum Arthropoda; class Arachnida; order Ixodida; family Ixodidae; genus Ixodes; species Ixodes ricinus. Next base: position 11,994 of record JAZHYW010069980.1, read on the forward strand.
TGGTCACGTGAACGGACGTTTAGCGCTCTCTTTGGGTGACCAGTGCATCGAGGGTGAACAGTGCGCCGCGGTATCGTCTGCTCGCAATGTCCTCTGCGCCGTCGCCGCTGCTTAAATCATTTTTGCTTAAAAATGAAAATTCCGAGAATGTGCCAAGCTTAACAACAATGAACATATTTTCATAAGGCATGTATTTTATATACAGTGAAGCCCGTTTAGAACGAACCCATGTACTGCAAAATATTGTCGATATCGAACTCACGGAAAATTTGAATAAAAATGCATGTAATAAGTACTTTTTATAACGAACGACATATTGGCTATATCGAACTTTCTCCCCCGGGAAGGCTTCCAAAAACGCGCAAAAAATCGTCTTATAGCCTGTCCCTTACCCTTCTCCCCCCACAAGAAAAAAAGAAAAAGTAGAAAAGAAAGAAAATTTCAAAAGTTCAAGCCGTGAACGAAATTGAGCGAAGAGAAGCGATTCAGAAGGGGAGGAAGCTAAAAAAAAAACTCTGCACGCACGCACAGAAAAAATCTTTTTTATCCCAATGCGGTTGCCCACGAAGATAAGCTAAAAAAAAACTCTGCATGCATGCAAAAAAAATAAAAAAAGAAGAAAACTTTCTAGCGCTTTGTTACAAGGCGGAAGCGAAGAGATAATAAAAGAGAGAGAAGCTCTCGCCTTACAACGAACGCATCGTGGAAGTTCGCTGTAAATGGTTTTTGCTATATCGAACTACTTGCTATATCGAACTGATCGTAGCGTTTCCTGCTGTTCGCTATAAACGGGTGTGACTGTAGTGCCCTTGAAAGAGGGCCCTACAGGTCATATAAATGAAATGATCTGTACATTGTCCAGTAAGCAAGAAATATATGGTTTTCTAGCATTCTCAAGCGAGGATGGCCGAGAGCACACACTGACATGTGCACTTGCGTTTGGAAAATTGTCCATTCGGAGCCGTCGTGTACAGTGTATCCGAAATTTAGGCTGCGGCTTAAAAGATTCTCGTGTCGTCTAAATTAACCGTCACTCTTTCGCTGGAGCCTGCCAAAGGCCTCTCGTTGGCTTACTTGGGTACGTCAGTCTCAAAAAAATACTGTGGCAACGGACCGTTCTCATTTCTCAGTGCATTAATTCTGTATGTTTTGGGTGAGCCAGATTGTTGCGGGTGGATAGAATCGCAGACTACACAACAAGTACTGCACTCGAGTGATACAGAGCTACGTAAATTTTGTACAACGGGCTAAACCATTTTGCCTACACCTGAATATAACAAGATAGGGTGCACGAAAGATCGAAGTTGATAATGTACACCATTTTCATTTGAGAGTTACAAAGTTGCATAATGCGCTATTCGTTAGCTTCGCGCATCGTTTATTTTGTACAAGTTTACTACAACCCTTAATTTGTACAAATTTATGTAGCTCTATATTCACCATAAGCTTGCATTGCCTATACATAATTGATGTATATGTTTATTTTCCATGCAGATACAAATTTGTTATATCTTCACACTCAAGGCAATCATTTATGCTCACTCACTCAACCGCATGCACACGTACATTTAACGAGAACTGAACGTCACCGGGAAAAGAAAAAGCTTTGTACCTAAAATGCTCTCCACTCAACGCTCCGTCAACGCGACCAATCAAGATCGACCATCAGCCTTCACGCGTTGAAGTCAAGGATGAATTCCCCCCGCTTCGTGCCACATTAAACTGCCAATTTGGGGAGTACCTTTGCGGGTGATTGTTATCGCGCTGTGTAAACCATTCTCGGCCGGGGTAAAGTGTTCACAGGAGCCGACGCGTTGGTACGGAGAACTAAATGTTCCTTCGAAAACAACTTGGCTTGAACTGCGCCCATGAGATGACGGAACCTCTTGCCGAGGCACCCAAGCATCTTTCGGATCGGGTAGGGTAGGCTGCGGCGCGTGCGTCGACGTTTCCACGACGGCCGGCGTTCCCGCCCAACTTCAGCGGTTGGCTGCGGGGAAGCAGAGCTTTGCCAGCTTGCGCGAGGAGAGGGGACCGAGTTTGCGGGCCGTGGCGTACAGCTTGTCCGGCTCCCAGGAGCAGGGGATGTAGGGGCACTGTCCGGGCTTGGGCACGTGCAGGCCGAGCTTCTGGAGCAGCTGGAAAAAGTCCAGGTTCTTGAGCGCCGTCGACTGGATCTCGCTGAAGGCCACGATGGGCACACTCTGCCCGAGCAGGGTGTAGTGCAGCGCCACGGGCTCGGCGTCCACCAGAGGCCGGTTGCTTTCTGCGAGGCAAAGACGACACGGATCAGTCCACTCACTCCGAATGAAGACGATCATCTTAGTGAATAGCGAGTGTGAGCGCGGTCGACTGCGGGCTCGGATCAATCATTAATGAAAACTGGGGTATCTCAATGCCCTTCTATTTAGGGTGATGACATTCTTCGTAGTATGTAATGCCGGTAACGAGTGCTCGGAGGGAAAATGCAAAGAAGTACGACTAAAAAATGTACGGCAAAGTGCCAGGCAATTTGTTGCATACGTGAAACTATATAGCATCACAAACGTTCAGCGATACTCCCGAGTTTCCAGACTCCTACGTTCACGGCGCTCTTGATCAGATAGTTTAACCCGTACCACGTGTACACTTGATCGTTGTTGCCAGAATGAAGTGATACTATTGCTAATCGGGCTGATAAATCTGGCGATCCTCCAGATACCTTTCATATACTGGAGTTCTTCTCTCTCAGTGCGCACATGTGGTAGAGCTCCTCCTCGCCTACCCCTCTGGTCGCATGAGCTCCCTCTAACCAGAGTCCAGCACCTCACTCCTCCTCTCCCAATTGTCAACCAATCAGTGTCGAGCCTCGCGGCCACGCTTTTATGCAGGCTTCACGAAATGCCGAGCACCTTGCCGAAGAACGTTTCACGTTATAAACTGAGGAGGAGAAAGAGATGTAAGCCCGCGGGGACGTTGGAGCCTTGAGCTCTGGCCGGAAGGATTGTGGGTAGACGCAAAAAATCGTCTTTCTCACTACTCATTATCTCCCCTCCAATCCGAGCGAGCAAGTGCCGTCTCTTTCACCTGCATACGCATTCCCGGAGACCAGATTACGCAAGCAAAAACGGCATCCCAAAATATGATGCCCGTTTTTTTTCCCCCGCCTTTCTTGTTTCTTCGTCACCGCTTTCCAGTTGTCCGGATCTTCGAGCAGCCCCGACGCTTCTTTCGTGAGCACTCAAGGCGGTGGCTTGTTTCCACAAGGGCCCCGACGCATCATGCGGTCTCTGCAGCCGGTGCCGAAACATGCGCGGCAGTCCCGCCGTCCAAATCCCAGGCACGCAGAACCGGCCTTCTTTTGTCGCGACATGTCCGATTGCCCCCTCGTTTTTGCACCAACTCGCTCGCGTCCTCGTTTTGACGTAGAACTACGTCTTTAGTGACGTCTCTCTCGAGTACGAGTCAGGTGACGTCGGTTCACGTGACGTCCCCTGACTTCGATTCGATCTTAAAAACCCAATATATTGGTCGCAGACACCATAAAAAGACTCTCCTTCGAGCACCGGGTAAAAGCTTCATTATTCCTACTTTTGCGGTTTCTCCCATAGACTCGCATGCATTTCCTGGTGTCAAGCAATGGCCGCCGGTGGGGCCACCGATGGGCTCCACATCTGCGATCCAGCGCATACGACAATAGAAATCAGTGGTCGGGATCCGCCTTCCCTTCAGCCCAGTACGAATCAAGCGTAGGTTGGAAGCTTATTCGCGGCGAGAAGTTTTGGTATCGCCGCCTGGTAGAATGTTTCCACAACCCAGAGGGAGGATACTTCAACTTCCTCCGCTGGTGCAAGCACGTGCAATGCCACACTTCTATGCAC
>JAZHYW010069981.1:0-34904 GCA_037355805.1 Ixodes ricinus
ATAGTCGGATGCAACCTACAACGTCTTAGCTCCACCCACAAGCGCATTGCGGCCCATCTGGAAGTGCCTCCGCCGTCGAGAAAATAGTTCGCTAGCAACGTTGCTTTTTCTTCCTCCAGTAAGCGTGTCTTAAACTCATTGGCAATATTTATTTAATTCATTCAGGACGTTTAAATGGGGTTAGAATACGTTTTTGTCAACGAAATAGCTGTTTATACTTTGTTTCAGCTTAACCAGACGCAGCTGATGCTACAAGCGCGAGCTCCGGGCTTCCAGCGTCCCCGCCAAGCACGCGCGCTCGTGCAGTAGAGGCACTGTTCAGGCCACACGCTCGTGCGCGTAGCATCGGCTGCGTCTGGACCCAAGCTGAAACGAAGTATAGTAAAGAAAGAAAGTCATGCCAATGTACTGTCTCTTCCCAATTCATTTTCTGTCCAAGATACTGTCTAACATACCGTCTTTCCAGCGCTTCGATTGAGTGGAAAGTGGCGAAAAACGAAACCAACCTTTCTCTCGCCAAAATTATAAATAACAAAGCACTTATAGTTCCTGCAAAATAGACAAATATTTAGTGATTTACTCAGTTTTGTGGGCTTTTGCGCACGAAATGTGTGCCTTTATTTTGTTGGATGAAGATGAAAAACAAGAATAGTTATACTTTTCGGGTTTTGACAAATCGGCACCCTCCTCAAGTCATCGACAACCACCACCGCGCCCCGCTCTCTTTGTCTTCCGTCGCGGATCCCACCGAGGCGGACATCGTAAAGCCGATCTCCTGGATTCTTCTTGACGCAGTCGCCTGGCGCAGCCTTTACCGGCGACACCAAAACGGTTCTTCAAGAAGCACAAGCGAGGTCGAGCTTCTCACCTATCAGCAGTGCTAAGCCTCGCGCCCGCTTCGAAATTTTCGTTGGCGATAGCGTCGCTGGATTCTCACGTTGTCGCGCAAAAACTGCTGCAAACGCAAGCCGATACCATTAAGATTTCGTGGCGTAACCTCGGGCACGTAAATCGTGGTGCAAAAAGCAGAATAATTGTCACGAGAAACTAGCGTCGCGTTGCTAAGGCCAGCAGCCATGTTGAGCTTTTTTTCCCAAAGGATCGCGATTGGTCCACAAAATCGTGACGTCATGAAAACGATTGGCTGGCGTTTCTCGGCGTAGGAATACATTTTCCTCTGAGAGGCATTTCCGGTTTTTTCTTAGCTTGCAACCGACTATAGTGCATAGAAGTGTGGCATTGCACGTGCTTGCACCAGCGGAGGAAGTTGAAGTATCCTCCTCTGGGTTGTGGAAACATTCTACCAGGCGGCGATACCAAAACTTCTCGCCGCGAATAAGCTTCCAACCTACGCTTGATCCGTACTGGGCTGAAGGAAGGCGGATCCCGACCACTGATTTCTATTGTCGTATGCGCTGGATCGCAGATGTGGAGCCCATCGGTGGCCCCACCGGCGGCCATTGCTTGACACCAGGAAATGCATGCGAGTCTATGGGAGAAACCGCAAAAGTAGGAATAACGAAGCTTCTACCCGGTGCTCGAAGGAGAGTCTTTTATGGTGTCTGCGACCAATATATTGGGTTTTTTAAGATCGAATCGAAGTCAGGGGACGTCACGTGAACCGACGTCACCTGACTTGTACTCGAGAGAGACGTCACTAAAGACGCAGTTCTACGTCAAAACGAGGACGCGAGCTAGTTGGTGCAAAAACGAGGGGGCAATCGGACATGTCGCGACAAAAGAAGGCCGGTTCTGCGTGCCTGGGATTTGGACGGCGGGACTGCCGCGCATGTTTCGGCACCGGCTGCAGAGACCGCATGATGCGTCGGGGCCCTTGTGAAACAAGCCACCGCCTTGGTGCTCACGAAAGAAGCGTCGGGGCTGCTCGAAGATCCGGAGAACTGGAAAGCGGTGACGAAGAAACAAGAAAGGCGGGGGAAAAAAAAAACGGGCATCATATTTTGGGATGCCGTTTTTGCTTTTGCGTAATCTGGTCTCCGGGAATACGTATGCAGGTGAAAGAGACGGCACTTGCTCGCCTCGGATTGGAGGGGGAGATAATGGGTAGTAGAGAAAGACGATTTTTTGCGTCTACCCACAATCCTTCCGACCAGAGCTCAAGGCTCCAACGTCCCCGCGGGCTTACATCTCTTTCTCTTCCTCAGTTTATAACGTGAAACGTTCTTCGGCAAGGTGCTCGGCATTTCGTGAAGCCTGCATAAAGCGTGGCCGCGAGGCTCGACACTGATTGGTTGACAATTGGGAGAGGAGGAGTGAGGTGCTGGACTCTGGTTAGAGGGAGCTCATGCGACCAGAGGGGTAGGCGAGGAGGAGCTCTACCACATGTGCGCACTGAGAGAGAAGAACTCCAGTATATGAAAGGTATCTGGAGGATCGCCAGATTTATCAGCCCGATTAGCAATAGTATCACTTCATTCTGGCAACAACGATCAAGTGTACACGTGGTACGGGTTAAACTATCTGATCAAGAGCGCCGTGAACGTAGGAGTCTGGAAACTCGGGAGTATCGCTGAACGTTTGTGATGCTATATAGTTTCACGTATGCAACAGAATTGCCTGGCACTTTGCCGTACATTTTTTAGTCGTACTTCTTTGCATTTTCCCTCCGAGCACTCGTTACCGGCATTACATACTACGAAGAATGTCATCACCCTAAATAGAAGGGCATTGAGAAACCCTAGTTTTCATTAATGATTGATCCGAGCCCGCAGTCGACCGCGCTCACACTCGCTATTCACCAAGATGATCGTCTTCATTCGGAGTGAGTGGACTGATCCGTGTCGTCTTTGCCTCGCAGAAAGCAACCGGCCTCTGGTGGACGCCGAGCCCGTGGCGCTGCACTACACCCTGCTCGGGCAGAGTGTGCCCATCGTGGCCTTCAGCGAGATCCAGTCGACGGCGCTCAAGAACCTGGACTTTTTCCAGCTGCTCCAGAAGCTCGGCCTGCACGTGCCCAAGCCCGGACAGTGCCCCTACATCCCCTGCTCCTGGGAGCCGGACAAGCTGTACGCCACGGCCCGCCAAACTCGGTCCCCTCTCCTCGCGCAAGCTGGCAAAGCTCTGCTTCCCGCAGCCAACCGCTGAAGTTGGGCGGGAACGCCGGCCGTCGTGGAAACGTCGACGCACGCGCCGCAGCCTACCCTACCCGATCCGAACGATGCTTGGGTGCCTCGGCAAGAGGTTCCGTCATCTCATGGGCGCAGTTCAAGCCAAGTTGTTTTCGAAGGAACATTTAGTTCTCCGTACCAACGCGTCGGCTCCTGTGAACACTTTACACCGGCCGAGAATGGTTTACACAGCGCGATAACAATCACCCGCAAAGGTACTCCCCAAATTGGCAGTTTAATGTGGCACGAAGCGGGGGAATTCATCCTTGACTTCAACGCGTGAAGGCTGATGGTCGATCTTGATTGGTCGCGTTGACGGAGCGTTGAGTGGAGAGCATTTTTAGGTACAAAGCTTTTCTTTTGCCGGTGACGTTCAGTTCTCGTTAAATGTACGTGTGCATGCGGTTGAGTGAGTGAGCATAAATGATTGCCTTGAGTGTGAAGATATAACAAATTTGTATCTGCATGGAAAATAAACATATACATCAATTATGTATAGGCAATGCAAGCTTATGGTGAATATAGAGCTACATAAATTTGTACAAATTAAGGGTTGTAGTAAACTTGTACAAAATAAACGATGCGCGAAGCTAACGAATAGCGCATTATGCAACTTTGTAACTCTCAAATGAAAATGGTGTACATTATCAACTTCGATCGTTCGTGCACCCTATCTTGTTATATTCAGGTGTAGGCAAAATGGTTTAGCCCGTTGTACAAAATTTACGTAGCTCTGTATCACTCGAGTGCAGTACTTGTTGTATAGTCTGCGATTCTATCCACCCGCAACAATCTGGCTCACCCAAAACATACAGAATTAATGCCCTGAGAAATGAGAACGGTCCGTTGCCACAGTATTTTTTTGAGACTGACGTACCCAAGTAAGCCAACGAGAGGCCTTTGGCAGGCTCCAGCGAAAGACTGACGGTTAATTTAGACGACACGAGAATCTTTTAAGCCGCAGCCTAAATTTCGGATACACTGTACACGACGGCTCCGAATGGACAATTTTCCAAACGCAAGTGCACATGTCAGTGTGTGCTCTCGGCCATCCTCGCTTGAGAATGCTAGAAAACCATATATTTCTTGCTTACTGGACAATGTACAGATCATTTCATTTATATGACCTGTAGGGCCCTCTTTCAAGGGCACTACAGTCACACCCGTTTATAGCGAACAGCAGGAAACGCTACGATCAGTTCGATATAGCAAGTAGTTCGATATAGCAAAAACCATTTACAGCGAACTTCCACGATGCGTTCGTTGTAAGGCGAGAGCTTCTCTTTCTTTATCATCTCTTCGCTTCCGCCTTGTAACAAAGCGCTAGAAAGTTTTCTTCTTTTTTTATTTTTTTTGCATGCATGCAGAGTTTTTTTTTAGCTTATCTTCGTGGGCAACCGCTTTGGGATAAAAAGATTTTTTTCTGTGCGTGCGTGCAGAGTGTTTTTTTTTAGCTTCCTCCCCTTCTGAATCGCTTCTCTTCGCTCAATTTCGTTCACGGCTTGAACTTTTGAAATTTTCTTTCTTTCCTACTTTTTCTTTTTTTTTCTTGTGGGGGGAGAAGGTAAGGGACAGGCTATAAGACGATTGTTTGCGCGTTTTTGGAAGCCTTCCCGGGGGAGAAAGTTCGATATAGCCAATATGTCGTTCGTTATAAAAAGTACTTATTACATGCATTTTTATTCAAATTTTCCGTGAGTTCGATATCGACAATATTTCGCAGTACATGGGTTCGTTCTAAACGGGCTTCACTGTATATAAAATACATGCCTTATGAAAATATGTTCATTGTTGTTAAGCTTGGCACATTCTCGGAATTTTCATTTTTAAGCAAAAATGATTTAAGCAGCGGCGACGGCGCAGACGACATTGCGAGCAGACGATACCGCGGCGCACTGTTCACCCTCGATGCACTGGTCACCCAAAGAGAGCGCTAAACGTCCGTTCACGTGACCAGCTCCAACCACTGCAGTACGCTCCTTTCTCTTCGTCTGCTTTCAGGCGCCTAGTTTGGTCACGATAGTATTTAACGAGAGTCAAAAACCTTCCATACTTTTTTCTTCTGGACTGTTATTGCTCCACCAACATGAGGTAAAGATAGGTGTGAAAGTGTAAGGGCCGCTTCATCGATTGTTCGTTTAACGTCCCCTCAACTTGCAGACAACGCACAAGCACAGTTCTCGAAGTTCCCAGTGTCCCCCGTGTGCGTCTCGAGAGGGCATTCTAGCAAGCCGACCCAAAATCGAGCGGCCTTGTTTGTGACATCCAGAGCGGGTGTTGCTGTCACGCAGACATTGATCATCCACATCGCAATAAACCCATCTTATTGCAAATGTGAAATTAAGGGTGAGCCAGGCTGTGTCGGAACCTAGAGTATGTTTTTCACACCATAATATTAGAACACTTTCTAATGGTAGTGCTGTGAAACGTTCATCACGCTGCATGAGGTGTTGTGATTATGTCATTGATCGTACCCTTTGCGTGTTCTTGTCAAAGATGAGACCGTAGTACCTTTAATTACTAGCATTTTTACGTGCCTACGGTATCGCAAATAAAATGTTTATGGAATGCCCGTTTCTTCCGCTTTTTTTATTGGTACTATGAAGTACTAGAAACTCGCTGTTGAAGAACGGAGCTGAAATCCTATTCATTCTGATAGATAAAACAACGTGCGTATAGTGATAGTAGAAGAGAGCTTCAATGTAAAATATCGCTAGAAGTCCACAATCTGTATCTAGGAAGTGAGACGAAAAATGAAAGCCGTTTACAACGGGTGGTTCCCGTTTCCACCCATTCCCAATACAACCTTCCCGTTTGTACCTTCCCGTTTCGACCCGGCTCAAAACGACCTTCTCGTTTCATCCTTTCCCATTTCGCCCTTTCCCGAAACAACCTTCCCGCTTCGGCCATTGTTCTAAGTTGCGGTTCGTTTGTATTGTTCGTTAACAGTTGATTAGGTTCAAGTGTCCAGTGTCTGTTCTCCTTGCTCACATCACTTCTCCCTCTCCCGAAACAACCTCGGAGACATGGCACCGTAAGATAAACGCTGTGTCAGGGAGGGCTCACCCGAACATTTACAGCTTCATCGACCTGATCAAACGGGATGAGGCCTTGACAAGGATATCGCTGCAGCAGCTTGCAAATGGTGGTGCCGTGCGGGCCAGGTGACCGCCGCGAACTATCACAATTGGAGTGTCGCCTTTCTGATGGCGCGATTTTCCTGCTCGACTTCCTCAACCAAGGCGATAGCATTTTGTGGTTTATGATTTTTGCCTGTGTACGCGACGGTTCTGTGTTTGAACTTGTAAGAAAATGAAGTCGCAATCATATGCCCGTCAGCCTGTCTGATTTATCACTTTTAAAAATATCCCGTTCACTATAAGGAAGTTTTAGAATAACGTACGCAAGCGCTTTGGGTAACCTAAAAATAGCGTCGCGATATAAAAACTTAGGCAACGCTACTTTTTGCTTACTCAAAGTGCTTGCCTGCGTTACTCTAATTAGGGAGTTTTTGTAGACCGCGTTTCCCTTCGCTAAGCCCTCCGCAACGAAGAAGCCGCTACTGCGCCTGCGCGCCGATGGCCTTGACTGTAGAGTTCTGGGTATCGTAGCGGGTTGCGGAGAGCGTCGCGTGACGTCGAAAACGGTCTACGAAAGCTCCCTGTTATTGTACAGAGCGCGAAACCGTTAGCGCGAACAAGCGATTGTTGGTTTTAGCTGTTTGTCTAAAAAAATCAGAAGACTGCCATCAATATTATTAGTGTGTTTGAAAGTGCTCATCTGGGCCACTAACCTAAGCGGTAAAATGTGGTACCTTCTAATACCATTTCGAAGTAAAATTCGAAAAATCGCCAACATCGTGTTCGTGGTAACGTTGTCGCGCAGTGTACATAGTCCATTTCGTAGTTACACATTTTGGGGACCATCTTGAAAGAAACATTTTAAGTGGTTCAAGTAGAAATATATTTCGTTGAAGCTTGTCTGAAAGTATTGCATATTTTAAGAATACGTTTACAAGCAAAATATTTCACAACATAACTGAATTGCTCGCCTGCACCTTTGCATTAATTGCATTAACATGATTTCGGGACATATTCTTAAGCAGAAAAACTGCGCAAACCAGGATTAGAACGATGGACACTTTTCGCGAAGAGGTTGAGATGTGCGGGGCTTTATACCAACGGGTTCAAACGGGACGAATTCAAACGTAAAATATGTCTTGGCTACGGGTTTAAAGGGCAACTCCGCTCAATTCCAAAAATTTTGGGCTTATTTGCGACTCCACTTCCCAAAGCACTACTAAACAGCTCTACCTCTTCGGATTCGCGGAATGTGGAATATTGTTTGTGTAATCTTAATTTAAACATCAGCAGATACCGAAACCGGAAACTTCGGTTGCGTCAGGCAACGTAGGTCTCAGTGTCGTCAGAGTCATGGCCACGTCACGTCGAACCACGTGCAGCGCTGGATTAAGGGGGGGGGGGTGGACTCAAGGAGGCTGCAGCCCAGGGCCTCAGGCCCCAAGAGCGGAAGAAAGGGGCCTTGGAGTATTTTTTTTTTATTATTATTATTATTCCTGGATAACAATTGCGGAGGGGCAGAGAAAAGTCGGGAAGCCTGACAGCGTCCTGCCCCTTCAATTCAATGTCACTCCAGATAATAGAACTTCAAGCAGCGGTAGAGGTCGGGGCCCCACCAGGGACCCCGGGAACTGGGCACCAGGGACCCCGGGGGGGGGGGGGCATAACGGGGGCTTGAGCATTTGCTGACATTTCCCATGGGGTGCTGGGCAATATGCTGAGCAAACCATGCATTTGGCTCAAGGCCTTCTCTCCCCAGGGCCCCAGAGGACCCCGTGCTGACCTCCGGAAATTTGAAGAAACAAAATACTAGTTGGTTTCAGTTCAAAACAGCTCAGACCTAAAGGAGGAACAAAGCAACAAAACTCAGAGGAGCCTCTGGGCCCTGGCTTTCTGACGTCGTGCCATCCCCCCCACCCCAACCCCGTTTTTTTTTCTTTCTTTCTTCAACGAGGAAACGGGGATGACACAAAGTTTTCTAGAGGGGTGTGCTACGGCAACAAAATGTAAGCGTTGCCTCCCACCCTCCTTGTCGAAGGGAGCAAAGCTGTCGACGCTGGCGGTCCCTTTGGAGGTCTCTTCTAATTGAAACCAGACGGAAGTTGACGGCCACGGAGTTCTAATAATAATAATAATGCATTTTATTTCCATCAATGATACATCAATGGAGGAGACCATGGAAAAAAGCTGTGTCGAGACAGCTTGACGAGCCCATGGCCCCCTTATTGTCAATGAAATACAACTTGATGATGCAAAAAATGGTACAAGAGCAAACATTGAGAAATTATACAATCAAAATACAAGCACTGTCTGAAAGCACAAACAGTAAGACCATACTCTTATGGTTTCAAATCTAAAAACACACCGCGAAGTTCAGAGAAAGACATTTCTGCAATGTTAAATTTTTTTCCCTCTAGCCAATTTAGTATTTTAGGGAGCGTGTATTTTAACATTTGATACCCATAGTTATTATTACATTTAGATACTTTCCAGCATTCGACGTGTCGAGTAGTGTACGTAGGTATACGGCACTGTAGGGAGGCTAACTCAGAAAAGAAGCTTGAGTGTCTACTTTGTTCCAACTTAAAAGAGGAAGTGAGCCTATAATTATATAGTTGTTTTATATCAAGTACTTGGAAGCGTTCAAATAGTTGTTGAGTGTGAGAGTGGTAGGAAACATTTGAAATAATTCTCAACATTTTTTTCTGCAACAAATATAGTTTCTCTAGGTTTGTAAACGTGGTAGTGCCCCAAACAAGGTGGCAATAACTTAGACTGGAATAAAACAATGAGTTGTAAATTAATAATTTAACGCTGGTTGGGAGTACAAACTGATGACGATGTGTTAGTCCAATAACACGTGATAATCTTGAAATAACACTATGTACGTGTGTGTCCCATAACATATTTTCTGAAAAGAGAACTCCTAAAGTCTTAAAAGAACTAAGCATTTCTATTGGGCATGAATTCAAAAAAATGTGTTTGTTTAATTCTATTATTTTATTCTTTGGCCGAAAAAGTACTGCTTTTGTTTTATTAGTATTGATCTTCAAGCAGTTACACTGTGCCCAAGCCTCAAGCTGAGTTAAAGCCATGTTAGCCCTGTCTATCAACTCATTTCCGTTTGTACCTGAAAAAAGACACTAGTATCATCTGCATAGATGATGAATTTTGTCACGGAGTTGATATTGATAATGTCATTTATGTAAATGTTGAAAAGGAAAGGTCCAAGTATGCTGCCTTGTGGGACTCCGGCGGTAATATGTTTGATTTCAGAACTATAACCAGCTATATTTACGTACTGTTTACGATGTTTCAAGTATGATTCTATTAGTTTTAAAGGAGTTCCTCGAATACCGTGGTATTCTAATTTTTTAAGAAGAATGTTGTGGTCTAAATAATCAAACGCCTTCGTAAAGTCTATAAATACACCTAGCATTAAGTGCCCCTCTCAAACTCTCGCAAAATGCATTCTTTTTGTTCAAGTAGTGCTTTCTCGGTCGACTTATTTTTTCGGAATCCAAATTGAGAAGAACTCAATAAATCATATTTATCAGAAAAACTTACTAGGCGATAATGCAATAATTTTTCGATGCATTTTGAAAATACCGGTAAAATTGAAATTGGTCGATAATTGCTTATTTTATTTTTATCTCCCTTTTAAAGAGCACAGTTACTTTAGCTATTTCCATATTTTTGGGAAATATACCGCTAGTTAAGCTCAGATTAAAAATGTAAGTTAAGCAAGGGGCTATAATATCTGAAACATATTTGACCGGTTTAATCTGGACATCGTCTGGGTCACAGCTGGTGCTGTTTTTTAACTGTGAAATAATGGAAACTACTTCAGCTTCATTAACAGGATGAAAAAAAATAGAACTACTGTTTCGAGATTTTAAATATTTGCAAGCGTCTTCTGTTGAACTCATATTCACCGGATCTACAAAATAGTCATTGAAGGCATCTGCCAACGAACATTGGGCTAGCCGTGCGCCATTATGAAATATATGGTCAATTTGGCAGTGCGTCTCAGAACGGGCAAGTACCGAGTTTAATATGTTCCATACACGGTCCGTGCGCCCAAAAGTTGCTTTAAAACGAATCAGAGTGGTACCGTGATCTTGCATTTCGTATTTCCTTAGTTAATTGATTACGGTACGACTTGAATATTTTAAGGTTGACTGGGTCTCTTGTTTTGATAAATTTGTCGTATAGGACATTTTTTATATGAATCTTACCTAAGATATCTGGTGTAATCCAAGGCTTACGAATGTTCCGTGATATTTTTAGTTTCTTGTAGGGAAATTTTTGTTGGTAAAGTTTTTTGAAAATAATGATAAAAGTATTATACGCCTCATCGACAGTTTCCTTTTCGTACACTGCACTCCAATCCGTATTTGACAGTGCCCGTCTAAAGCTCTCCAGACTGTCAGGTGTTATATATTGTAACTTAGCAGTTTGTTTCACTTTCGGCCTATCTAAACTGTCAGTGTCTACGGATATGAAAATTGGAAAGTGATCACTAAGATCGCATCTGACCACACCAGCTTTCACATTAATAGAAGCAAAATTTGATATAAATAAGTCGAGTAGTGTTTCGGAGTTTGAGGTAATTCTTGTAGGGCTCGTTATTACATTCATACAGCCATTTAATTCAATAGTATTTTTAGTTCTCTTTGATGGGAATGATCAAATAACATATTTATGTTGAAGTCGCCTCCACATATTAGATTATACCGATTCGTGTTTGTAAACATTAGGAATTGTTCCAGAAACAAAAAAAAACTCGGAAAAACTACCGTCTGGCGGGCGGTAGAACACTGAGAAGACAGTTCGATTTGCTCGTAAAGAAAGCACTTCGTAATCTTTGGTTGTACAGCAGTATTCCGGGATTGGCTCACAATCGATGCAGTCTTTAATCAGCATTGATACGCCTCCGCCACGAGACCTAGTACGGTTCAAAAGATGAGTGGTGTACATTGGCAATTTGAAAACATTTATGTCATCGGAGTACCACGTCTCCGATAGCATTACTACATCAAAAAAATTATCAAACTGAACAAAAAAATCTTCAAGATCTGCTATCTTATTTTTTGCAGATTGCGTATTGAGGTGGAAACATTTCAAAGACGGTTTGTATCCAAGATAATGCTTTATTTCTGACGGAGAAAACTTTCCATGACTGTGCTGTATTTAAGCTGGCTAACGGTGCTTTCATAAGTTACACAATCAAAGCGAGGTCAGCTTCACTAGTTATTTGAACAACACCAGACTTTTCGACCTTCCTCATGAGAATTTTTCCTTGTGACACCCATAAGTACTTCCAGTTGTTGGCCTTCTTTTTAATGCGAATAGCATTCTTTGGATACTTCACGCACTTTTCGTCTATGTATCTATCTATCTATCTATGTATCTATCTATCTGGCTATCTAACCTCTTACGCCGCGGGTCGATAAATAAATAAAAAAGACCGGCGCCAGCTGGGATTCGAACCGTTGACCCTTTGATCAGCAGGCAGACGCGCTAACCACAGAGCTATGAAGGCAGTCATTCAACGCACTCTAAACGGTTGTTTATATCTTTACCATAGGACGCGCTTTACAGCGCTGTCACAGCTACCGGTGCGCGCGCGTTCCATGCACGAGGGCTCATTCCGCTCTCGTGAGGCTGAGCACGGCCGCTAGCTCACCCTCTCCCGCGCTCGGGAGAGGGTGATGTAGCAGCCGTGCTCAGCCTCACGAGAGCGGAATGAGCCCTCGTGCATGGAGACGCGCGCGCACCGGTAGCTGTGACAGCGCTGTAAGCGCGTCCTATGGTAAAGACTATAAACAACCGTTTAAATTACCGTTGGTTGAGACTAGCTGAGACGCCAGAAAGTCTGGTCGGTACCATTTTGAGTGTTTGTGCGTATGGCGCGTGCTTTGCTCGCCTTCCTAAGTGACACAAACGCACGTGCTGGGCTGCGGAGATCGTGCGCAGGGCTGTGAAAGTGTCAACAAATTTAGAATCGCCTCAAGAGTGGGCTGGCGTATCTAGAGTGTGCCGGCCACCTGACGAACGCGCATAACTCTGCACCGTTTGATGCTATTCGCATTAACGTAGATAATCATTCCCAAAGGATGGGTTCTGCTGATTGTTTTTGTATATTTTTGGTCTTTTAGCGTAGTTCCATATGAAACGTTTCCTCCGAAACGACAAGTTTAAAACAAGCAAAAAGAAATACCGGTGAACCTTCCGAAGCATTCCTTTCTAACCACTAATAGGCGTTTCAAGGAGCCGGCTCTTGAGATGTCCCCAAAAGTTTTCGAGAGGCAGTGACTGCAAGCAACTACTCTGAAGCCCGTGTCTGATCTGCCAGTGCGAGACACCTTTCTTCCATTGAGTGATATGATCGCTGTAATTTTTTTACGAGCCTCTGAGGTATGACTTATTATTATCAGCTTAGAGCAGGAGTGGCCAAGCTGCGGCTCCTTGCGCGTTAAAGTGCGGCTCGTGGTTCCCTAGTATACCTTACACCCTCCTTTTCCGCCTTCCTCCCGGTCACATGAGCACTTTTCCAATAAGAAAAATGAAACGCGTTCTAAATTGAGACAGGTTGCGGTTTCGTCTTGTCCTATTACTACCATACGTACGCACAGTTGGACTGCTTTTTACTCGGATAGATCTAAAGTAGTTCAAGTTTCATTTATTGGTCTAAAAAAAGTTTTGACTCCCGCCCCCCCCCCTATTTATTTTTTTTTCTGACATTTTTCTCTCAGGCGGCCTTTGGAAGCTTAGCGGGTTTGTTTGCAGCTCTTAGGCTGGGTCAGCCTGGGCACCCCTGGCTTAGATTAATACGTCTAAATGGCTGCAAAGTTCTAAATTACTGAAGTTGGAAGAAACAAGGCCATTTCCAAAACTAATTGAAACGTTTTACCCTTAAAGGGCAACTCCGGTCCATACTTTCGATTTTGGGATTATGACTGTTTTTAGTGCAGTCAGCGTCCCTGAATTGCAAGGTGTAATTTTTTTCTCGTTATTGTGCGTAGTTTTAAAGATATCGACGCCTCAAAGTTTTGTTTGGGGCGCGGCCAACAAAACCGAAACTAGCCGCTCGAGGCCCCGGCAACACTGGAAATCAGCCGCTATGTGAACGTGACGTCAGGATCGTTCTCGTTCAACGAGTACGCAGGCCGAGCGGCACCTACCTCTGTTGCGCTAGCCGTCTAAAGATAGGAGGTAAGCTGATTTTGTTTTAATTCTGTATACGTGGTAGTTATCCAGCATATGTAGCAAGAGTTAGTGCGTATACCCAAAAGCTAGCGACTGGAAAACCCGTGAACTCGTACGGTGCCGTACTCGGCGGCCGCCGCCGTGCGTGCGCTATGCCGTACTCGTCGCTTGTATACCCAAAAGCTAGCGACTGGAAAACGAGTGAACTCGTTCGGTGCCGTACTCGGCGGCTGTCGCCGTGTGTGCGGTCTTCCGTACTCGTCGCTAGGCCTAAATTGTCATCGGGGCTCCGTGGATGGAGCGGCGTTGCTCTACGCCGCGCTGCCAGTGACGTACAGTACTGGGGGCCCTCTCGCTTTCGCGCTGCGGGTCAGTCCCAGACACGAAGCTTTGAGGCTCTCCGGCGCGGGCTGCGGCGCCCGAACACACGTGTGCTGGGCTGTACACGTCTGTTTTTTCGTTCTTTTTCCTCGGGCGCGTAAAAGCCGAAGTCCAAAGTCCACTCGTCGAACAGCGTTCACCCACACCTTCTCCGATTTCCGGTCCGTTGGAAACTTGTGAAAAAGCACCTCCGTGTTGCGCAGCGGGTTGTTTGAGCAGCCCACAGCGCTACAAGTTGCACTCGGCATCTTTCGAGGAACAGCTGGGCAGTCTTGGGCGCACCGAGTTGCTCGCTAAAACGAGTCTTGGAGTCCTCACAAGCAAATAAACAAAAGGCTATACCGAAGCTACACGGGCTACAGATAAAAGCAACGGCTAAACACGCCAATCACAAGCCGAAGTAGCGGTGGTAGCGGCTCAAAGAAGCGCACTCCGCGCAACGCCCGGACCGGAGGAAAAAAAGAGAACGATACTGACGTCACGGCCCAATGTTGCTTTAGCGATCGGCAACCCGCTGGCCGCCCGCTAAGGAGCAGCGGCTCGCGGCGGGTCGCATTTTTATTATCGGCATTAGTTGAGAATGCGGCGTCCCACGGACGTAATATTTTGGCTGGGGTCGTATTTTGTGTCACTACAGCGATACCAGTAATTTATTTCATTTTGAGTTTGGTTTGAAAATACCTCCTTGATCTTCATGAGAGATGCCCGTAAATGTGCCCAAAATGACAGTGGTTTCTATATTACAATTGCATTCAGTCTTAATTATTTATTTTATTATTTTTATGCAGAGTCTGTTAGTTTGGGACACGAGAGTTCAGTTATTAGAAGGTGGACGAGGCGGTTTGAGCCCTAAATACTTTAAGCACCAAGACTACTTTGTTGTATGTTTTGCTTTATTGTTCAAGTCAGTAATTAAAGGGTCATGAAGTGATATCGAGTTGGAATGTTGATGACTTTGAAGAGGCGTACTGGTCCTAGTCTGGCCCAAGTATACTCGCACAGACCACCACTGATTCAGAGGCTTCTTCGTTGCGGTGAAATTGCGAGGATAAAAGAAGACTATTTCTTTCAGTCTTGCCTTCGCAAAGCTTGATGGCTTAATTGTGGGATCGAAACCACACGCCTGACGACAGTCCAGCGCGGCTCATGGATTGTACACGAGAACTGCGTGAGCGCTCGACTTTCAGCTCGTAACAATTAATGCCTCGGCGGACACTCGGGTAGTGGCTCGTGTCCAACCACTGTGGTGATGAGAACAGCCGAACTCTAACAATGCCTGGTGCTCGGCACACGTTTTCTACTCTTCCAACCCAAGCGCATGGCTATGATTAAATTTTGGCGGCATAGGATAGGCATCAGGCCACGTGGCCGGTTGTTCTGGCTCCGAGTTGAAGGGATGAACGATGCTCATATTTCTTGAATTATTTTTGCGACTGCCATCGCTAGAAAGAAAAACTAAGGCCAGTTCATTCAGTTATTAACTTTAGGGAGTTATTCTAAGTAGTATTTAGCAAAAGTAGGAAAATCGTTTCATAACTCCTTTGATTAAAAAAAAAAACAGGCTAGTTAGACAAGCTCCAATCAATCGTAGCAATTACTAGAATAAAAACACAATATTCTTGGGACTGTTTTCGAGCTGCGACTCGCGAGGCAGCTTGCGAGTAGCAGCTTTTTAAGGGCAGCGAAGTTTTTTTTTTCTTGTAATGGGAAATTTGCAAGCATCCTTTGGGTTACTGTCTATTGCAAATGTGCCCAAGTAATTATGCCACTTGACATCAAGGGGGTCATCTGTGCCATCTCTCTAACTGAACATCATGATGAATTTATGCAAGCCAGCAGAGACACGTACTGTGTGGATAAGGTTGTAGGCCTGGTCAACAAGTTCATAGGAACGCGGAGTCATCATTTTAAACCTTTCAACGGAAGTTTACGAGGCCCTATGGAGATGCCCAATGTGCGCGACAGCGGCGACACTTCTTAACATTTTCTCCAATCGGTCATTGCTTGGCATTTTGTTCCAAAACAGCCTCTAATCCACAATCGCATCTGCTTCTTTTTCACCCGGTGGAACCTGAATTTCCTAATCATTGAACCTACCGATACAGAAACGTCCTAAAGTGTATAATAAAACAAACATTTGTATTTCGTAAAATGGTGAAATATACACGTTGCCGTCATGGTTGTTGTACCACCACCACCATCGTTATCCTGGTCAGTATTATCATCAGCATTAGTGGCCTCAATAAGAGCCTTAGCCCAGGGCCCCAAAATTCCTTAATCCGGCCCTGACCACGTGGTCTTGCGACGTTCGTGGGGGCAAGGTACAGGACACGTGACGCGGGCAGGCCACTTCGGATGGCGCAAAAAGTGACGGCCGGAGGGAGAGGGGGGGGGGGAAGACGAAAGATGAGAGAGGGAGCGGAGAAGCCGGACATGGGGAACAAGTTGGGACAGGTTGGGGGAGCGAGTCCGGGCGGGAAGACGCGCCGAGAAAGTGCCAGGGAGCGCGCTGGAGAGAGCGCGGGAAACAACGCACAAGCACAACGGAAAGGCTTCCCGCTGGCGTCAGCGCCCCAAACTCCCGAACCCTCCGAACCCTGTGAAGCCCGGATGACCTCAATCGCAAGGCCACCCGCTGGCGTCAGCGCTCCAAGCCCTGAACCCTGTGAGCCCCGGAGCCAACTCGCCCACGCACCAGCACAGTAACGGACAACCCGGGACACCACCCCATCAGAACGCTACGACGGTCGGTGAGCTGCGGGCGGCACCAGCACCGACTCCTATTATTATTAAACAGTAAATATCGTTTTTGCCTCGTCTCTCCTCACCTCAGCGTGGGCCCGCCACAGCGCGTCTGTGCCTTCCCTACGGGGGTCGTCACAGTCTCCTTCCTGCGACGGCCGGAGAACGTAGAGCAAAGCGCAAGTGTCGTCTGCTCCTCAATTTTCGCCAATGCAGTTTGCTACAACATCGTGTGGAAACTTGTGAAAGACACCTCCCGGGCTGGTCAACTGGCAATTCGAGCAGGCAGAAACACAACATCGTGAGCCTATGGATCTTTCGACATTCATCGCAGCTAGGCATCCGAGATGCGGCCCGCGCGTCCTTCTCAAGCTACGGCGAGAAAAAACTGCTCCCAGCTCTCAGCTGCGAGAAGCGCACAGGGCAGCGCAAACCAGCGCATCCGTGTTACGGTGATCACGTGACGCCGTTGAGCCAACACCGGGAGGAAAAACTCATGACGTCATCGTTCAATTCCGCTCTGAGAAGTAAAAGCAAACAAAACGTGAGAATGCCTCTGACATAGTGGCTCAATGTTGAGTAGTAGGAAACATGTACGGATTCGGCCAACCTCCGACCAATCACAGCGCAGGAGGGCGGAGCCTAACCCAATCCAACCAATCACAGCGCAGTAGGGCGGGGTCCTTTCCCTCTCTCCCATCCCAGTGACCAATGACAGGCCGTGGGCATCGATGGCCCCGCCCACAGGGCATTAGCCAGTGACCAATCGGAGCTCAGCGAGGTCCCGCGTCACGTGCGCGTCGCGTGTCAGGCGCGTGCCATGACCTCAGACCTCAGACCGCAAACCTCAGACCTCAAACCGCAAACCTACCCAAGCGTGGTTTACCAGGTGTTGTGGTCATCACCTGATAACAACCACGTGATGTCACACAGGGCGTCTTACGTGTGATGGGTTCGAGCTGCGTCCGACAGATGGCTTTTACCGGTGTGTTACAGATGGCGCTCACCTGATGTCGCACAGGGTTTGTGCTGCACCCGAGGGAGGGCGCTGCGCTCCGGTCACATGACGGTCACGTGTTTTGAATCGCTGCGCGGTAAATGGCCCTTTTATTCGATTAAAAAGGCTCTGCGGGCGACGGGGACTCGACCTCGGGTACAGCAGCCCGACGCTCTATCCCCTGAGCTACAAGCACATTGCTTCCCAGACCGCTTAACTTGTCTTGGTTGTTCGTGTGTGACAACACATGATAACAACCACGTGATGTCGCACAGGGTTCGAGCTGCGTCCGACAGATGGCGCTCACCTGATGTCGCACAGGGTTTATGCTGCATCCGAAGGAGGGCGCTGCGATCCGGTCACATGATGGTCACGTGTTTTGAATCGCTGGGCGGTAAATGCCCATTTTATTCGATTAAAAAAGCTCCGCGGGCGACTGGGAATCGACCTGTCGACCTTCTGTACAGCAGCCCGACGCTCTACCCCTGAGCTACAAGCACATTGCTTCCCAGACCGCTTAACTTGTGTTAGTTGTTCGTGTGTGTGTGTGCAATTCATGATAACAACCACGTGATGTCGCACAGGGTTCGAGCTGTGTCCGAAAGAGGGCGCTCACGTGATGTCACACAGGGTTCGTGCTGCATCCAACAGAGGGCGCTGCGCTCCGGTCACATGATGGTCACGTGTTTTGAATTTGAATCGCTGCGCGGTAAATGCATTTTAATCGCTAAAAAAGGCTCCGCCGCAGGTCATGTGACCGTGGTTGTGTGACGTTGCTCGTCTTACTATCACGTGATTTCGCGCGCGCGCGATTCAAACGGTGTTCGCGGACTCGTAGCCTCGTGGTGCCCCTTAGCTGTTGCATTTGGGGTCTTCGACCCGCTGATAATCGGCGTCACGTGACGGTCCCAAATAGCAGCAGCTGGGTCCCGCTAAATTGGGCTTGAGGTGACTGTAAAACTTTGAAGCTCGCGGACAGTGATTGATGTTGATCCTGCGTAAAGTTTTAAAGCGACCCTGTTAAAATTTGGGGCCAGCTCGCAAAAACTTTGCAAAGCCCCAGCGAATTTTGGGACTAGACGCCATCTAGTGTTCAGACTTTGAAGTGGTCCTCATTCAAATTGGGTGCCATCTGGTGGTAAAAGCTTCGACCCGCTATAAACTTTGGACGTCATGTGACGGTCCAATTAGCATCAGCTGCTAAATTGGGGGGTGAGGTGACGGTTAAACTTTGAAGCTGGCGGACTTTCGGGAGTAGGCGCCATCTAGTGTTCAAATTGTGAAGTGGTCGTCGTCAAATTTGGGTGCCATCTGGTGGTAAAAGCTTCGACTCGCTATAAACTTTGGAAGTCATGTGACGGTCCAATTAGCTTCAGCCGCAAAATTGGGGGGTGAGGTGACGGTAAAATTTTGAAGCTGGCGGACCGTGTTAAATCTTGGTCCAGCGTAAATCTTTGAAGTGGACCTGCTAAACGGTGGGGCAAAGTCTTGAAACTCACAGACCGCGCTGGATCCAGTGATTTGTTTTTGAATAGACACCATCTAGCGTTAGAACTTTGAAGTGCTAATCGCCAAAAAATTGCTGACATCTGGTGGTAAAAGCTTCGACCCGCTAAATTCGGCCGTCATCTGAAGATTCCCTTAGCACCAGCTGGATACCGCTAAATTTTGGCTGGGGTGACGGTAAAACTTTGAAGTTTACAGGCCGTGCTATACATCTTGGCCCAGCGTAAAGCATTGAAGTTACCCTGCCGTGCGCTTCCCGCACATGGTAAGCTGTATATACCTAATTTTGAGGGGTGGCGCGCAGCTGAATCTCTTAGCTGGCGTGAACTTTTACCATTATCACGAGACATTTTCTCGCTAATTTTAGCGCCAGCTTGGTAGATGGCGTCAACTCTATCGCGCTCACGTCATCTCTCGCTAATTTTAGCGTCATCTGCAGCTGCTGAACGGAGCGTGTTGTGGGAAATGGACCGGAGAGTGGTCGCATCCATACGCGCTAAAGACGAGACAGATATGATGTTTCATGTTTTTTATTATCATTCGCTCTAAAAACACGCACACTTATAAATACAGATACGGCTTTTAAAATCACTCTACGCGACACGTGAAACCACTGGAAACACTTTACACAAAAATGTACAACACAAGCAGTATCAAGACACATCCGAGGCAAAAAAAAAGTTGTTGAATAACAAAGCAATGCGCGCGATACAAGCCAAAAATATATTTACAAGGTCAGGGTGTGAGATGAGAAGAGAGATAGGATCCGCGGCTTCCGTACACTGGCGGATTATACAAAAATGTACACAAGCAGTTTTCAACACACACCGGTGGGAAACGCGAGCAACTGCGCCACAGTCCAAAATATTTACGAGGCGTGTGGTGAGGAGGCAGATCGCTCGCTTCCTAAAACGCTCTTGTGTGCAAAAGGAAACGTCGTAATCCCGTCGCTGCAAATGTATCGCTTGTTGTCGAACGGATTCAGAGCAATCTTTTCGACCCGTGCCCAGTCAACTTGTTAAAAAAGGCCTTTCGTGGCGGGAGGCTTTGACCCTCGTAACTCTCAAAGCTTGTAATGAAATTATAACAAAACACTCCTTTGCGGGCAAGGAGGTCGACATGCTCGGGAAAGGACTGCCGAAGGCAACAAAAATGCTCTGTGCCCTTAGAGTGGAGATTTTGCACGAGCGTCTCCAGGCTTGCGTTAAGAAATGCGAGGCTGTCAATAAAGCGAAGGTTGCCTATCTCTAACAATTTAAAATTCTGGCACGAGCTTCCGAGTACGTTAATATCCTTGGACTCGAACAAATTAAGCTTGCCTAGAAAAAAACTGAGGTCGTAGGAATGGTTATGCGCTATGAGTGGAACGGTATCAATAGTTCAATAGTGTTTATTGCCCTTTTGAGTAGACCTCCAGGCGAGCAGGCGACAAGGAAAGGCAGGGAGCCCATGCACAGAGTGTGCCCTTGTCGCCCACCTGGAGGTAATCAATCTATTTACAAAACAGTTGGGGGATCGATTTACAAAAATAGTTGGGGGAGGGGGGGATGTGGAGCAGTGAAAACTATTTAGAGGGTCACACGTGCCAACCGTGCACCCTGGATATCAGCTGGCAGAGTTCCTTTATGGATTCCCTGTCGCTGGGAATCGCCGTCGTCAGTTCTGGGGGTAGGGCCATCCACAGCTCAGCAGCCCGTAACAGGCAGGTTCTTCTGTGGCGAAGCGTGCGTGATAGGACTGGCTGCAAGCGGCCAGTACGCTTATTGATGCGCGGTCTGTTGGAGCAGTCCATGTCATCCGATCCCATGATGAGGCAGAACAGTCTGATGGAGGCGACGTTTCTACGGTGTTGGAGCGTCTGCCACCTCGCATTTCGGAGAAGGTTTTCGGTAGAGGCTTCCCGGTAAGTGAGAAGCATTGCTCTCGGGGTACTACGGCGGTAAAACGTGTACGCGGCCCTGCGCTGGATGCTCTCTAGGGTGCTTTCACGCGAGTGCAAGTGGGGGCCCCAAATGGCAGAGCAAAACTCGAGCTGTGGAAGGACGAGGGCGGTATAAAGATTTTTAAAAGCATCGGGTTGTAGCTGCCGTGTTACATGGGTTATGAAACCCAATGTGCGCCTGGCCTTGGAGGCCACTTCACAGATGTGGCGGTAAAAGTCCAGTTTGCTGTCTATGGTGACACCGAGAAGTTTAGTGTGGGCCACACGAGGTATGGGGGTGTTGCCTAGGGTGAGGGCGGGGTGCGTGACTTGTTTCTTCGACATGTGAGAGATGGTCAAGCACACACTCTTGGTAGGATTGAGGGGCAGGCCATTTACCTGCGACCAGCGGTAACAGATGTCTAAGTTATTTTGGAGCCTGTCGTAGGCGTCGGTTGTGTTTAGGGGTTGAATCAGTGTGAGATCGTCGGCATATAAAATGGTTTTCGTGTTAAGGCTGGTGGTCAGATCGTTGATGTAAATAGAGAAAAGTGTTGGTCCAAGTACGCTGCCCTGGGGGACGCCAGAGAGCACGGTGCTTGGGGGTGATGCCGATCCATGGAAGACAACTCGCTGGGTTCTCCCCGAGACGAAGTCCCGAATCCAATGAAGAAGGGAGCCTTGGATTCCCAACCTCTGGAGTTTACTGTCCAGGAGCACATGGCTGATCCGGTCGAAGGCTTTTGAAAAGTCCAACTGTATTAATTCACACGGGTTACGGCTGTCGATGGATGAGCTGATGGTATGGACGGCAACAGCTAAGGCCGTCTCGCAGCTACGTCCTTGCCTGAATCCATGTTGTGCATTGCTCAGTAAACCGCTCGACTCCAGATGCTGTAGGATCTTTCTGTTTATAATCCTTTCCATGGTTCTGCACATGACCGAAGTCGAGGCGATTGGACGGTATGAGTCAGCCAGGTCGGTTTTGAGGTCGCTTTTCTTGAGAACGGGTGTGATGAGGAGTACTTCCATGCAGATGGCACACTACCGGATTCCAATATTTTGTTGAACATGGCGGTCAGGACTGGTGTTATGGTGGGTGAGGAGAGCTTCAGGAGGGATGGGTGGATGTGATCAGGACCAGCATTTTGGGAGGACTTGAGCAAGGCGATGGAGCTTGAGACGTCTTCTTCGGTTATAGTGATGGAGGAAAGGGAGCTGTTTACTTCAGGTAGGTCAAGAGAGGGTGTCGGGGGTGGATTTACAGAAGACCAAATGGATGTGAAGTGCTGGTTGAAGAGCTCGGCGATCTCGGCAGGGTCAGTGATGGTCAGGTTGTTGTGGGTGAGGCACGGACGTATGTGGGAGGACTTCCTCTGCGACTTGACAAAGGCCCAGAACAGTTTGGGTTCCTTGGAGGCGCGGGCCGCGACATCACAGGCATACCTGTCGTAAGAAATGTGTACTAGACGTTTGATTTCCTTTTGGATTTTCTTGGCCGCCTCGAGGCTGGTTGGGCAGGAACGCTTTCGTGCCCTTCGAAAGAGCTGGCGCTTACGTCTCGACAGAATAACAATGTCTCGAGTTATCCAGGGGGCTTGACGCCTACGTTGCGCTGAGGAGTGCGGAACACATTCCGAGAGGATTGCTTCCATGAAGTCGCGCCACAGTTCGTACATGTCGTCAATCGAGCCCTCTCCGAGCACCATGGACCAAGGTGCCAGGTGAAGTAACATCCGTAAATGCGCTAGGTCGGCCTGGGAGTATCGGTGCACTAGACGAGCGAACCGACCAAGGCGGGGTATCGACATGTATGTGCGTACGTGGATAGCCTTGTGGTCGCAGTTTGTGAGGCTGTCCTCAACGGTGCAGTCCACTAGCAGAGAAGGATTCGTGGTGAAAAAGAGATCCAAATGGGCTTCCCTGCCAGAGGACGACGCGTACGTGGGATCAGGGCAACACTGGATGAACCCGGAAGATTCTGTCAGATCGAGGAGGTTCTGGGCGAGAGGGTCGGAGGGTACCGGTGCCGTCATGTCCGACCAGTCAATATGCGTGTTGAAATCGCCGACCAGGCAGATGTTTGCATAGCGCGATCGTTCTATAAGGTCGACGGATACCCGCAAAGCCTCAAAGGAGGAAGATTGCTGTTTGGGAGGGACGTAGACGCAGATGAGGAGGACGGTATGGTTGCCGCTTCGAGTTTCCACGAATACCGCCTCTAGGTCATCCTGCTCGAGGTCGCATCGACGTCGGCAGGGCAGGCTTCCTGGCACGACGATCATGACGCCGCCACCGCGGGAGCCAATGCGGTCTTTACGGAAAACTTGAAATCTGTCGGCGTCTGCGATTTGACCGTCGTGGGTGGACGGGCTGAGCCATGTTTCGGACAGAGCGAAAACGGTGTTCGGCATCGATTCAACGAAAGTATTCAGTTCCCGGAGCTTGTTTTTAGCGGAACGCACGTTAGAATACCAGATGTTCAGGTGTTGGCGGGAACGCAACGGGCTGGCTGGCCGAGATGCGTCGGCGGATTCACGTCGCTGAGCGCTTGAGGGTTCAGATGCAGTGTCGGGTGTCGCTTGCCCCGTGCAGCAAGAACGCGTCTGGTGAAGAGGGCCAGGATTCGGGGAGACGTCACCGGCGACCAGGAGGCACCAAACGACGAGGTCGCGACGAGCGCGGCCAATGGGATAAGCCTGGGAGACTCGCCGGCCGGGTCTCGGTCGAGTAGGCTTAACGGCGAGGCAGCTGGTGAACGCCGGCGCAATGCGGGGCCAGCCGAGCGATACAGTGCTGTAGAGGTGGGTACGGGTATCCTTAGAGTTCTCTGGAGTATCTCGACGAAGACATTCGTTGCTCTGGAGCCTCACGAACAAGGTAATATAAAGAGATGCGCGGAGCAACGAGAAGAGCCGTGTGCCCGCCATGCCGGAACTGTAGACAGACCAGCACGCGGCCCTGACGTCACGCTGCTGCGGTGGCGCTGTCGACGGCACTGCGCACGCGCAGACGCTTCGCTTCGCGTGCATCTGGTTTCTGCGCACGCGCAGTGCCCACACCTGGTGTGGGCAAACGTGGGCTTGTTTGTAAACAGCGTGTCGGTCTATACAAAATATTCGAAGTAAATAACCAAATTAAAGCGCCCGTGGAACGCGCGTGCCAAGTGCAAATTATTTATGATGGTTGCTTTCGAAGAGTTACAGCTGCGGATGCCAGCACGCGCAGAGCGTGTACCTACGTTCCCGGCATTCCCTTTGATGCTTGGGTAATTCGGCAAAAGGTCTATTAGCCGTTCATGAGCACACGAAATAAACAGGTCGAGATGGTGATTGGTAGACTAGGGACGATCAGACGATATGGCTTTTATGGTTTTTGTTAGTATCCGCGAACAAACTTTTTGTTCTGCTTAAATGCCTGCGTATTCGGTTTTTGGCAGGGTTAGCGGTGCCAATCACTGCTGTCTATGGTACGTGTCCAAAAAATGACGAACTAGAAAGAAAAAGAGAAAGGCAACGGCTTTGCTTGAAAATGTGTCTTTGCAAAGACAAGGCGCGCCGTAGGTCATGTTCATAGTCTCTGCGCTGATCTGTGTTTTTGAGTCATCAAAACCTCTTCGGGGCCTGGCTAAATATAGTGATTGGCACACTGCAGTGATTGGAACATAGCGCTGATTGGTGCACCGCGTGATCTGCGGTTGACTCACTGACAGCATATGAAACGCAAGGCTTATTATGTCAGCGCTTCTTGGTTTCGTGATTGGTTCTTGAGTGTTGTGATCGGCTAATAATACCATTTGATTGGACGGCGGCGCGACAGTGAAGTGACCGGGAAGCCTCGAGTTTCCTAATATTACATAACTCAAAGTATGTACTCGAGCAATGTACATAGAGGAAGGAGGGGACTGAAATGCAGCATTTGCATACGCACTCAATTGTACCGCGGTTAGTTTCGTAAACAAAGTAACTTCTTATTTAAATTTTGGGCGACCAGGGACGATTGTTAATACCATAGAGATTGGCGGTGCTGAGTTGAAAATATTACAATACAAACCGGTACAAACGAAAGCCTATGCGCGAATTAGGTATGAGGAAACTTCTTATAAGAGAGAAAAAATAAATAAAGAAGCAAATTCGCTTTTTGAACAAATCAATATATTGGAGATCATCTTTCATTGCTTCGTAGTGTTTCATATTTTCATTTTTACTGAGGACGGCGAGTTTCGTTGAATTCTCGATTGAAACAAAGTGAACGCCAAGCGTGAAAAGTCAGAAACGTGAGAACAAGCTACAGTCCAAACCAACGACTCGGAATAAATGATCCTTTACGCACGCATAAAACGTATTCGAAAATGAACATTTAACTTAATTAAGCATTGAGACACCTAGCAGGAATAATTTATAGACTAGCATTATTAAACATTGAAACTCAGTGCATCCGAAATGCTTATAGGTATTGCGGAAGTCCGAAACAGAATTTCAGCTCGCAGAACGGGGAACCTTGCATACGACTGTTTGCATCATCCAGGAGCATAATCGTTTTATGCGCTACTTTACTACCACTGACTAGTCGGTTATATGTTTGAGATTATGAAGGGTCAGTATTTGCCGGATCTGTAATAAGAATCAGGTTATTACTTACGAAAACTGTAACCCCTCTTGCGCTAGAAAACAAACGTATTCCTCTCGCGAAGGTCTTAAATATTTTAATACCGGGGTAGAACGTTTCTCCGACAAACGAACCGTCTCTAAATACTAGACTTTCTCTGAGCCTCGCGAAGTCTCCGATATAGTTCGAATAGAGAGCATGATTACTGCGATGTTTGCCTGTCTATCCGTCATTGGTTTAGGCTATTTAAAAGGTACTTAGATACAGTCTGAGAAGTTTCTGCGTGCATACTTCTCCGGGATAAACTCAGTGCATTAATCATTGGTCTTCCTTCGGTCAGCATGGCCCATGAAAATAGCTAGCGGCAATGCGCCAAATGGGATACAGGCTACGTTGGATGCGACCATAGAGCATCGAATCTAGCTAGCGCATCGAATACATTTTAACCTTAATGCTTACATAGATTCGCATCGACTGAGAGCGACACCTCGTGTCACATGACGACAAGGTGCCGATCGCTTCTTGCTTGTGACGGAAGTTGGGAGCTTCCGAACTTTGAAGCTCTTCCCAGCTCTTCGAAGTTGCGAAAACGGCCGTCACTGCTGCCATGCCTGCCCTCTGTATAACTTTTTCTTTCTTTCTTTCTTTAACGCTTAAAACGGTCGCCGGCTTGGTAGGAGGTTAGCACGCCCTTCCTGCATAACGCAGCTATATCGTGATTCCTCGCTGGAGCATTCGATTCGAATCGCTAGCGTTCACACGGGGATCTCGATTCGAGTTGAGAATCTGAAACCATCCCCTTTTAACGGATCGGATTGAATTCGATTCGATGCACTTGGCAGGAAAGTTGAAGCGTTTACACAGGCCCGTTACGCTAACTCAATTCGATGCGTTACTGTCGCGTCCATGCAAACTCAGCCACAGTAGCAAAACATGTGACAAAATCATTTGTCATTAGAGACAGCATGCATCCACTGGAGCATGAAACCGATCGTCTTTCGTATTGGTCAAACTAATCAGAGGAAAACTAATGATTAGTGTACAGGCTGCACTGCGGTGCGATGCAGTCAGAAGCTCTGCGCACCACCAACACAAATCTCTGACGTCACGATATTGCGAGGGCGCTGCTGTCAGCCCTGCGCATAAGCAGACGCTTCACATCTCGCGAATCTGGTTTCTGCGCATGCGCAAGGCCCACACCTGGTATGGGCAAACGCGGGCTTAGAGTGTGTCGGTGTACACAGACCCTCGGAACACTAGACACACCCAACACACCCGGAGACTTGGGAGTGTGTCAAGCGTGCACGCGGTGTAGAACGTATACGGAAAGTGGCATTGAAATCTGGCGGAGCTGAAGACACCGATCCCGCTTTCCGTAACTCGAGTTCCTTGCAGACGAAACCAACTGTTGCTGAAGGTGCTCGCCCTAAATTCGCGTCAGAACTTTTCTAAAAGCGATGCTTACGACTCTAGAAATACGATGATTTGATTCGGATGCTCCACGAGGAAACATCGAAATAATTTATATACATGTGAGGAGATTCAAAGGTGAATATAAAATACAAAACGAGAAAAGTGTTTGGCAGCCCAGGACACCACAAAAACAAAAACGTGACAGTTTTTTTTTGTTTTGTTTTTAATGCAGCGCAGGGACATGCACGGAGATTCGAGGCTAGAGATCGCGCCTTCTTTGTCATGTTTTGCCCGCTACACGTGGATGAATCGAGCACTAGACGGGAAAGAAGTTTGAGATTAACCTTTGTGTTGGGCGTGCACTCTACCGACGGGCTTTTTCTGTGTCATCACTTCAACAAAGTATGCGTTAAAGAGAAACCAAAAACGACAACTTGGCGGCCGTAATATATTGGTAACGTTGCCCGTGCTCCCGTTTGGGAAAGCTAGCGCTCATACCACAAGTTCGACGGACCTTGCGCTGGATACAATCAAGCAAAAGAACGAACCTGCTCTAGGTATCCCCGTGAACGTACAATCCCCAACACTGCACGCGCGTGTGATATACTGGGAAGCCGAGCGCGCATTTTAGAGAGCCAAGATTTAAGCGAGGGAGCAACGTAAACCATGGGGAGCGTTTGAAATTCTATAGCGGACGCTCCTTGCACCGACCGGCCGCAGCTGCCTATGCGGTGCGTTGGCAGGTGGCGAGGAGAAGAGCAGGCGGAAAGGCTGAGACGCTGGCAGATGATCAACTCTTTAGTCACCTCACTCTCAAAGAAAAAGGTCTAGTCTTACGCCGCTTGTCCAGAAGATTACACCTCAAAACTTGAGTTCGACGTACAACGCACTGCCGTCGAACCGACGGTACTAACTTCCACAAGCGGCTTGGTAGCCGAGTGGTACAAGCTATTTAAATGAATAAAGTACGTGTTACTGACAAAAAAAAAATGAAATAAAAGAAACGATAATTGGGGTTTTTGCCTCTACTGCAAAAACTCACTGGTTTTGTGGTTTTTGACACGTTTATTAGCGGTTTAGTATGTTATATTTTACCGTTATGAAGCCCCTTGTAAATGTTGGGGCCGTGAGTTCGAAGTCACTGCGCTCTACGTCGAACTGAAGTTTTGAGGTGTATTATCTAAAAACAAAACAAAAAAAATGCAAATGTACTTTTTTTTTAGAGTGCTTTACGCGGTTTCTATTGCAAACACGGCTCATAGACCACGTGACCCCATTCGAGGCTGCTGGAAACACTCTCCCATACGAAGCTTTCCAGTGCATTGCACGCGTCGCCGCGCATGCAGCGGGCTCGGGGACGCGTGCGCGGATGCGGCGATGACTCACATTCCGTCGGACAGGTTCGGGTCGTTGTGGTTGGGGCTCAGGTATGCCTTGGTGACCGCCCAGATTGTCACCACGACGGCTGGAATGCCTGGACCGGAAAGAAGGGAACAAACGGCTCAGTTGAACAAAGGGCCTCGCGCCCGAGTACAAAGTGGGACGCGTATATACGCGGAACGACGCTTTCCAGCTTGGTCACGTCGTTCCCGCTAAAAGGCTTGTGTGGTTCACGTTTTATCTTCAGACGCTGAAAAAATTTCATGGAGGAACGACTTTGTTCAACCGAGAATCATTTGTAAATTCTAGTCGGAAGGAAGCACATGTAAGGGCAACGTCATACAAACGACACGGTGCATGTTGCAGGCATGGTGACATCTTGCGGACAAGCCGCAACCATGTTCGGAATGCGTTTGCTTCGTACATGTGTCTGTAGAGAGTGACCAGGAGGACAGGACCATTATACAAGAAGAAAAAAGCATCAGACAATGCCTGCCCTTTTGTAGGATGTATTAACAGTGTGACCGCAAGGTTAAAGTCGGTGCGTTATCCTCGAGAAAGATAAAGTAGCTACAAATTAAATAATTTCTTGGAGGAGGCCAAAACTCACGAATTCATTAAACTCGGAAGCTAAGTAAGCAAAGAAAAAAAAATTAACTCACGTCACAAGAGGCGAACGACAAGGGAGCATCTGAAACTTGGATCGTGCTAACGATTGGGTTCGTGTCACATTTATTTGTGTCTCTATGTTAGGCTAGGTTAGCTTAGACTGCGAACAATCCACAGAATTATCGATACCCCTGGACATGGCAGGGACAAGGATTCTGGATTGCAAATGATTGTGAGTAGTCCTGTACTACCGTACAGACCAACGGGGAAAATGAATGCCGCTCTTGCACGTGAACTGGAACGAAGCACCGACCGGCGCATTATGCTCTACGGATCCCTGAGTACTGCTGCGAAGTGTGATTGCACAGGGCTGGACGATACCGGAACGGCCAGCGAACGCTTTGGTCGCGACGCACCCCATCCGATGAAGGCGTAGACGTGCATCCGGACCAGCTCGACGGAGAACGTCTTGACGACCAGGATGAAGAGGTAAAGTCCCTCGACGAACATCCAGAAGAAGTTGGTGCCCATCAGGTACGTGAGCACCACGTACATAAAGCAGGCGCTCTGCAAAAAACGCCGAGCAGAAAGTTAATAGGGGGCGATGCGACAATATAAAGTTGGAATGTTTTTCGCTTTACACGAGCTTACGGCACTAGTGGGACCCAAAGGCTATACTCGCACGCAACGGCATTGACCAAAAAACCTATTTGTTGCGGTGTAATTTCAAGAATAAAAGCGAGCGTTTTTCTTTCAATCTCTCCTTCGCAAAACTTGATGACGTTGATCGAGGGTCGCAGTGCCGGCATAGTCAACGTAACTATATGTTACCTCAGTTGTAGAACTCCCGCGGAGGGGTGTACCCCCTCACTCACCTCATTTCGCCTCCCGTCGTTTGTAGCGCCCTCTGGATTTTCGTTTCAAAATAGTGAGTTGCATAGACTACGGTGAAACGCCATCTAAACGCTCTGCTTCGAAACATACGTATTCCATCGAATAGACGGCGGTTACCATAGCAGCCGTCCCCCAAAACGGTGGCGCGTCAAACGACTGGAGGCGAGTCATGGGGGAGGGGGGGTACTGCTGGAGCAAGCAGTGTCTATGGGCAGTTCCGCAACTACAGACGTTGGGCATAGCCTTCACCAGTGACGATATTTGAATGCGGCTCATAGATTGGAAACCGAGAATTACGTGAGCCCTCGATTTGTGCTCGTGATAAGCGATAGCTCAACAAGCACTCGGGTAGTGGCCCGTGTCCAATCATGGCAATGACGACAAGAGCCGGACCATAACAATGTCTGGAACTCAGCCCGTGTCCTGTGCTTTGCCTAACCCCAGAGCGTGGCTGTGATCAACACTATAGCTACGTTTACATGAATGCGATCGTAGCGCATCGACTCGAGCAGGGACCAATCGCACGCAGCCCGGTATGACTTACATAACAAAAGTGTTCCATGTTATTTTCCGGCGGTAAGTCAGCTCAATAGCTGTGCACTCAGCGAGAAAGAAGTGGTGGATGCCTTTTTTGCCACTGAGTTGCATGCACGAGACTGAACATCTGCCTTTAAGGTGAAAGTCGCTCCCGACTTCCGAACATGTTGATGTCAAATTTTCTGGGACGATGAAGTTTTTCAGAAATCACAAATTCCAGGGATTTAGCGAGGTCCTTCCGTTGTTATATTCAACATGGTATACCATCGGTCGTCTTGCGGGAGGTTTAAAAAAAGTTTCTCGCTAACCGGTTTTTAGCTAACCACCTGTAGAACTGGTTCTAAAATAATTCACAGAACGTTACAAGACGCGGTGTTACCGCAGAGATTGCTTACCGTCTCACCAGGGACGTAAATTGCCAACAGCGCCTCCTAGCGCAGATTTAAAAAAAGGGTCTATACGTATGTCCATGTCAGATCTTGAAGTAATTCCGCCCTTGTTATATATATATTTTTTAATTTTAGCTCTGGTTGTGGTTATACGCTTTGCTATACCGCACTCATTCAGTACACAGCCAGGGCGTCAGCTCTTCTTACAAGCCCCTGAAGGGAGGGGCTCGGCCAATCACGAGGCTGAAGATATCTTTAGACCTAACAAAAATATTCAGCGCTGTAACACTGAGCACGACGCCATGTTCCATTAAATGCGGCGATTAGTTCTTACAAGTACTTGGGGAAGTGGGGGGATAAGTAGACGCACAGGATTTTATTAAAGTGTGGACTGCAACTGCAGGCTGACTTGTAGTCAGAGAAAACAAAAATTCTTCTTCGTATTATTATTATTATTAGTTGTTTTTTCGTTGATGTTTTGGGTTTCATTTTCGTAATAAGTACGTCAACGCTCTCCTCAAAATATTTATGCCTGTTTGATGATTGCGAACAATGCGTTTCTGCGCAAAACTCGATATAAAGCACGACTTGTTTTCCATTTTAACGAGTTCGTTAAAAGTGCAAGCACCCACCGCTCGTTAGAAAGTTTCGAATGCTTTGATCCCTCGCCGGTAGTCCGTTTAATTAGTTGTTCAGCCGGCCCAGATCACGAGGCACCACGTTTCGTCGCCGTCAGGTACACAATGCCTGTTTTGTTTGCAACCCGAAAAGGCGCTTCCCATTCCCGTTGTCAACTGTACTCCGGGGGCTCATCGATCGAAAGCTGCCTTCCGGGAAACACTTCCTGGTCGGTGGTTTTGCTCTTTTAGTGTTTTTGTCTTTCAACAGCTGTAGGCTCGTGCACTCCACCTAACATGCCGTTATATATAGCGTCACAAATAAAAAATAATAAACGAATGTAAAGTTTAAAATGAATGTTTAATGAGGCGAACTTGTGCCTCTGTGCAAGCTTAAACAAAAAGTATCGACCATCCTGCGTCGTCGACGAAAGGGTGACTCCTCCGAAGCAGCTAGCGCATCACCGCTGCTTTAATACATTTTTTTTGTTTCGGAACATTCCCGAACTTATTACCGTTCGAAACATTCCGAACCAGAACACTCGATGACAGCCAGGAATGTGCCACTTTCAAGAAGCGTACAAATGGATAAAACAAAGATCCAGCGGGGTTCGAACTTGGTTCCTCCGCGCTGCAGCCGCGTGCGTTGTCAACTCCGCCACGCACCCGGCAACATAGACGCCGGTAAACTAAGAAAGGTGGCGAGTCCCCCGATTATCGCTCCTCAGCCAATGGGGATGCACCATCAAGTCGATGGGAACATATCACGTAGCGGGAAGCATCGAACATAATCAGCCGCGCTACGAGTTTCTTGAGCTGACAGCGACCCCATATAATGAGTCAGTCATTGTAATGCGCTCACGGAGTGCAGTGATTGGCTCCCCCCTCTCTCTCACACACACACACACACACACACACACACACACACACACACACACACACACACACACACACACACACACACACACACACACACACACACACACACACACACACACACACACACACACACACACACACACACACACACACACACACACACACACACACACACACACACACACACACACACACACACACACACACACACACGTTCTTTTATAGAAATCTGGAGAGAAGTTGCTTTGAGGTCATTCTTGGATTTGTGTACCTCTGGACAGGAGTAAATGCTAAAGGGAAAAACAATAAAAGGGTAGAATATATTTCAAAAGCATTATTGAACTAGGAGAACATCATGAAGTAATTATCCTAGGGTACATGAGTGCCCATTTAGAGGACCTGGATTGGTACACAGATTCAACAGGAAACGTGCTACTGGAGATGTGTGAAACACACGACTTATGTTTATGCAATACCGGTAAGAAGTGCGACGGGCTAGTAACATGGGAAAAGGGGTGGTTTACATTCTACAATAGATAACACACTGATGTCGAATAGAATGTATAGCAGGCTAGAGACAACGGAAATAAATGAAAAGGATTCAAGAAGCCTCGGTAGTGGTCACAAACGAATTAAGCTCAGCTTGACTAGGGAAGGAAACGCAGGGACAAAGCGAAACAAACAACCCGACCAAATATTTTATACAGAAAGCAGTTGCAAATAGTCGTTATGCAAATAGAGGTGATACCTTCTGGGGATACTCATACGGATTGGTGTTACACAAGGCTAACTAAGCTATTCGCACAAGAGCTGTCTAAAGTATGCAATAAAAGAAGGGGGAAAAGAAGACGCAAACCTATTAGCTGGTGGGATGATGACGCAAAGGAAGGCAACAAAAAAAACGCCAAGAAGCTTCCAGAGAGCGCAGATATTCTAAGTGCAATGGGGAACCAGAAAGTGAGGTAAACTAAAGGTGGGACAGATTCATTAAAAGTATACTGGAGGCACTCTGCTTGATTAATGAAAATATTCATAAACAGGGGTCACAATGGCTGTCTAAAGTAAATACAAAATGTAGGTAGGGCAACCAGGCGGTTTTGGAACCACTTGAATTTACTAAGTCGTAAAAGAAAGTTCGAGCAGAAGTATATTGTCATGTCTGAGGGTAATCAGCTTCAAGGGGATGAGGCAATGAAATATATAGGCACAGTAATGACAGAGAAGTTCAAGCAGCAAAGATACATAGGATACGGCTCACGATTGGAGGGTAGTTAAAATACCGACGTTGAGGCTATCGGACAAAAATAAAGGGAAAGAGCAGAACGGAAAGTTCCAACGGGTACATGAACAGGTGCAGATGGTACGCGTATACCAATAAAAGTTGATAAAATAGGACCCAAATCTGAGGAAGTGTTAAGGAAAGCAGTAAGTAGCATCTTCATAAAGGAAACTGCCCTGGAACAATGGAGGCCAAGCAGAATGAGTTTACTATACAAGGGAAAGGGGGACAAAGCGGACATAAATAAATATCGTCCCACAAGAGTAACGTCAGTAGTCTACAGGTTGTGCAATGCGGATTATCATGGAGAGATTACAGGCATGGGTAGAAAATGAAAATGTACATAGGAGAGCTACAAAAGTGGTTCTGAAAAGAAAGGAGGTTGGAGGACAGTTTATTTTCATTAACACAGTGTATCGAGGTAGCAGAAAAGGAAAGTAGACTCTAGTGAGCGCTCTTAGATATAAAGATGGCTTATGACCTTGTCAATCGAGGCAATTTGCGAAACATGACAAGGAGCTTAGATGGGGACGACGGAAGATTGAAAATTTTAAGGGATATTAACAAAGACAACATGCTACTAATAACACGGGAAGAAAAGAGAACAAAGCAAATAGAGGTAAAACGAGGTCTCAGACAGGGATGCCCTTCGTTGCCATTGTTGTTCATGTTGTATCTACAAGGATTAAAAATAAAAAGCTGGAATAAGGGCCCAGTTAGGGATGCCCTAACGGGGCCCTTAAAGGTGAAAATAAATGAAATGAAAAAAAAAGCTGGAAAAAGTAATCTTGGGTTTGATCTTTCATACGACAGGCAAGGTCAAAATATCAAACAGTCATTACCAGCTCTAATGTACGCTGATGACATAGTGCTAATGACCGATAGCAACATAGAGCTTCAGTCCTTAATGAATATATGTGGCGCAGAGGTCCACACGTTATGCTTAGAATTCGGTAGTGACAAATCAGCGGTTATGGTGTTCAATGATGACGGAATTGCAGAGCTAAAGATACAAGGATTAGAGGTTGAGCGACTCGATAAATACAAGTATCTAGGAGTATGGATTAACGAGGGTATAGAATACCTCAATGAACATGCAAGATATGTAGCTGGAAATGGCAACAGAAATGCAGCTGTAATAAAAGATAGAGCACTGTGGAACTATAACAGGTGTGAAGTGGTGAGAAGAGATCTGGAAAGGAGTTATGGTTTCGAGCCTGAATTTCGCAAATGCAGTTTTGTGCACAAAACT
Source organism: Ixodes ricinus (assembly GCA_037355805.1). NCBI lineage: Eukaryota > Metazoa > Arthropoda > Arachnida > Ixodida > Ixodidae > Ixodes > Ixodes ricinus. The sequence goes on from JAZHYW010069981.1 coordinate 34,825, forward strand.
GGATGTCCAGACAAGGCTAGAAATAAAGCAACGTGGAGTAGGTAGATTGGATCTGGAAGCACATGGTAAAACACCGAACC
>JAZHYW010069984.1:0-114715 GCA_037355805.1 Ixodes ricinus
AAAATCTCTCCAGCACTCTTATACCGAGCGCAACGTTCATGCGGTTACGATCGCTTGACATGCAAAAACAACCCTCATCACTCGCTGCTGTCTTTACATAAAGGGCAGCGGCTTGTGGCTCTCTGTGCGAGTCTTGGGGCTGGAAGTTGGACACTCGGCGAGCAGGTCGGCAAGAGTGCCGACCACCGCGATTGGCTGGCGCTGCGCCTGACCTTGGCGCCGACCAATTGCAGCATGGCGGGCGGCGATCTTGCTGACCTGCTCGCCGAGCGTCCAGCTTAGAATACCTGGAGTCGTCCACGTGAACAGGGGTTCCTTTTAATTGTCGCAGAAACTCCGTTCTGAGGATAGTAAAAAGGCGACGCCAGTCAGCTGTGTTGACTTTATGTTTTTGTTTCCTTTGCAGTCCTTTCAATCAAAACTTTCATTTGGCAGCAAGGTATGTTTTTCTGTTTTTTTTTCTGCACTGCACTTTGTATGTTTTTGTCCGTCCTTACGTGCCGCCAACAATCGTCGGTGCTTGTTGAACGACCAGCAGTGCAGCTTGTCTCATTATTTTGTACTTCTGTTTTCGGAGAAATAAAGCAACTGCTGTAAAAATACCGTGGAAGCACCCACTTGGTTTAAGTGCCCACTATTAATGTGTTCCAAACTTGGGAATTCTGCAAATTATACGTTAAGCCATACATGCTGGGAGAGTTTGACTTTCCTTTAAAGATGCCGACTATCTAGCAACCATGACCAGAGAGTTGGCAAGCAAATGTTTCCCCGCATAAGTGTGTTTACGAATTCATGACCCACTTTGGATTATACCACCCCATGTCTGCAGTGACGTGTCATCGTACCGAAAGGGTCTCTCGACCCTTTCACTGCAATCAATTTCTCACACTTCCTTATCTGCAACAATCTTCATAACTATTACCGTCTGTCATGCTCCTTTTTTGTCTAGAAAATTACTGTTCTATATTCCCACCAATGCCACAATTCAACAACGTGGAAAACGTTTGCTACGCAGGAACCTGCGAACCCATGCTCTAGATTGCCTAACCTTTATGGCTTGACCAAGCATGTTTTTGTTCGAAAACTAACAGAAAATATTTTATTTGTAAGTTTTGTTATTGGAGATCGATAAGAAGTGAGCAGTCTTTGAATGCAGCGATCAAATACACGCGTAACAGAATACCGATGAAGCAGAAATGTTTTCTTAAGGCTACTGGTAACCGCAAATCTAAGTGGGCTTGCTCAGAGTGGAGTGGCGTAAACAAAATCGAATCTCCATTTTGTTATCTTGAGGTCGGCTGGTTCTAGCTAGATTTAGCTGGTCACAAGCTCTACCCCAAGCCGGCCCTAGGGGCGGGCGGGGCGCCACCGCGCCACCCTTCTGAATCTTTTTAACTGCCGCCCGACACGGCGCTATATGCTCGATCACCGTTCGTTCTTGGAACATGCGGTTCTCGTCTGACAAGACGCTTGTGTTGGGCCATTACTCGCACGTTTACTAACAACGTGATTTCATACCAACTGGGGCATATAAAGGCGATAAAGGCTCTTGAGGAGGGAGGGGTGGGGACATGTTTACTAGGGAACTGCTGAGCCGCACTTGGACCCTATTCAATGAGTACTGCTGGAGGCAAGGCGGCTTCTGTCTCCACTGCACTGTTAGAACGCGTTTGAACGAGGAACACCGGCGTTCACGTTTGAACGCGTTCGAAGAGTGCAGTGGAGACAAAGGCAGCTAGCTTTACGTCTAATCATTCCAAACAGAGCTCGGCGTTCTGACGTCCTTGAGCGCTCTCGTCTCCTCCTCTCCCTCAGTTTCTGCTGCATTGAGCCGTGACAGGTTAATCTCATCCAGCTTGTGCTCTTCTTGTGGTGCAGGAGATAGTCGCTATCAGCTGCACCTGGTGCAAAACGGCATATCATAACAAGGAGTCGTGCTTCAGTATGCAACGGATAGGGGAGCAGTGCGACCTTGGGGTTCACATGGACATCATCGTCCCGCCGTCGTGGATCGTCAAGCTGCCCAGGAAGGTATGCTGCTGCTCGATCCTTCTTCTTTTTATATTGGGGACACTGGCTCCCAACACGATGTATGAGTTCCCATTGTGCTTTCCCAACTGCTATTGGCTTTATAATTGGTTTTGTTTCGATTGTTCTTTCTTGAGTCGCAAGTGCGTGTATCATCTCTCTTGCTGCCTTGAAAGGCCAAGCAAATTGTGTTGCATGTATTTTTAGACGGCGGAAAGTTTGTCAGCCCCAGTGAGTGTCTCTGCTGAAGATGATAAGTTTAGCCAGTGAAGTACAGCCGCTTGCCTGGGATCTTCAACGTCCACCACGCAGTGGCGATACACGACCGCACGACGGTACGATGCTCATCCAGATCAAAACGGGCAGGGCTGTGGATTTATCTCGGCATCCCTGGGTCTGCAGTGCGAGCTTTCGCTTTACATGCTTCGAGCTGCAGTGCGTTAATACACTTCTCGACTGATACTCTCGAAGGATTGAGTTTACAGTACGGGAGCGAAAGCTTGGATTTGGTTCTACGCTGACACTTCGCTCGACCCAACCAGCGTCTGCCGCGAGGGCTCTTTCAAGTCGTCGATGCGAAGATCGCCTAAGAAGAGAGCCTCAACGAAAAAGAAGTCGCGAAAGGAGGTGAGTGTTACTTCCTGAACTTTCTTCCGCATCTATCCACGATTTCTGTTGCTACACGGCAAGCTGAGTTTGTTGTGCGGTCTTCGCGCAGAGGGTACGTGCAGCACATACTCAGATATGGAATGCGGGACGGGGCAGCGTCTGTTTGTTGTAGCAGCAGCCGCCTTGCCTCTTCTACGTCTTTCAAAAACTCACCGGTTCTTATGAACAAGCTTGGCTCAACTTTTTCAAATGAAGAAAAAAAACGCTTTACAAAACACATTGTTTGGTTTTTGGGTTTTTTTTTATGAATAATTGTAGTTGGTGACAAAGTGAGTGCGGCAGGGAAGAGCTTCGGTCGGTAACTCTTCAGTGCAAGCTTATTACCTTCGACATTGCTTCGGCACTACAGAAGGCGTGGAGCATCTAGCTGGAGGTCAGGCGTTTGAAAGAACGTGCCCTGCTGTTCTCGCCCTGTCGGTGACTAATACAAGACGCGCTACGACAAACAAAGAATTCACTGCCGAGACATTTGTTTCTTATTGAAGGGGAATGCGGTGGGGGGGGGGCGAGCTCGGGTCGCATGACACGTGGTGCCTGTCTCGCCTTTTGGCACCTTCTCTCCCTTTGTGCAGAGGGACGTGTTTTGGTTGTCTCGCTCGCCGTGCGGGGTCGTAACCGGTGCAGGCGTCGCAAATCGCCTCTCACCGTTCCGTCGGGCTTTTTGCTTGCACGGATGTTTGTCTGTTCGTTCCTGCTAGAGCCACTCTATATGTTCTGCTTTAAAAACACAGGCAAAGGAAAACAAAATTTTTTAAACAGCTTAGATGGAAAAAGGATGTCATAAAACGATTTTACAACGAAGAAAAAAATATTAGAGCTATATTTACGGCACTATACGAATTTGTAGTTGGCGCCCACGGGTGCTGCGGAAAAGTGGCCCTTATTTATCACGTGACTGGTGCATATTTGTCACGTGGTGCTTGCGCTCTTTCGGAAGCTTCTTATGGCCTCTAACAGTAACTTATTCATCTTTGTTTGAAGTATAACAAAAAACTAAGATTAATAAATAGCTTTTAGAGCCCAAAAGAAACCCCTGAAAAAGCGCAAGCAGACGTGATAGACCTGTGCGCCGGTCAGATGACGGCGGCGGCGCCCGAAGCAGACGAACTTGTGCGGCGGCGGCGATGGCGGCATGGAGAAATGCAATGAAGTGGTGTCGCACAACGCTCAGCGTGCAACGGCGGCGGCGGCGGCGGCGACACAGCGCAGCGGCGCACAGGCCTACCACGTGACCAGCTGCGGCTCCCGCGGGCGCCAACTACAAATTCGTTTTGAGCCGTAAATATAATTACCGTAATATCCCGAGTCATCGCCCATCCCCGAGTCATCGCCCACCCCAATTTTGGGCCAATATCGATTTCTAAAAAACACCGAGTCATCGCCCACCCCTTCAAATACCCCAACGCGGACTCCGCGATCTGCAAACACTCATCCTACCCAAATGACGCGGCCGCGGACCTTACAGTTGGAGGACGTCCGTGACAAAGTAAAACGGAGAGAAAGGCCCTCTCTTTGCTTACGCATTTTTCGCGTGAGCGACTCCGAAGTGGTAGTGTATCCATGCGAAAAGAAAACGATGAAGATAACAAAATAAAAGTTTGTTTTGCTTACGAAAATATCGATCCGACAAAAAAAAAAAAAAGAATCGGAAAGATAATACAAGCATTAACCCAGTCAGGAATCGCGAGGTAAGCGTACGCCCCATATTTTGGGATGCAACCGCGGAGTGTAAGGTCGAAGTCTGTCTCCGCCGAAGTAAGGTCGCCGCGAACCCGCTCCTTCTCCCCGCACGTCGCGACCGCGGTTGTGCAATGTTTTAGACAAAGCCAACAGGTAAATAAAGCTTTTCTGGAACGCCCTACACAGACGTTAGTAGAGCGTCCCAAACCCCTATTGATAGCACGCCGTGCACGGACGCACGCATGTACGCAAAAAACAAGAAAGTTGCGCAAGAGCTTGTGATTGACAAGGCGCCCGACTTGGCCCGACGCCAAAGTATTTGCCACGCGATCGCCGGCTTTACCGCTTTCCCAGCATCGCTCTTCGTCGCTTCTTTGGTCCACTCGCTCGCTCGCTCGTTGCGCCTGGTTGGTTTTTCTATTTCCTTGCAGATTTTAATGCGAATAGCATTCTTTGGATACTTCACGCACTTTTCGTCTGATATCTATCTATCTATCTATCTATCTATCTATCTGGCTATCTAACCTCTTACGCCGCGGGTCGATAAATAAATAAAAAAGACCGGCGCCGGCGGGATTCGAACCGTTGACCCCTTGATCAGCAGGCAGACGCGCTAACCACAGAGCTATGAAGGCAGTCATTCAACCCACTCTAAACACCTGTTTATATCTTTACCATCGCGCGCACAGCTCCAGTGCACGAGGGCTCATTCCGCTCTCGTGAGGCTTAGCACGGCCCCTAGCTCACCCTCTCCCGCGCTCGGGAGAGGGTGATGTAGCGGCCGTGCTCACCCTCACGAGAGCGGAATGAGCCCTCGTGCATGGAACGCGCGCGCACCGGTAGCTGTGACAGCGCTGTAAAGCGCGTCCTATGGTAAAGATATAAACAACCGTTTAGAGTACCGTTGGTTGAGACTAGCTGAGACGCCAGAAAGTCTGGTCGGTACCATTTTGAGTGTTTGTGCGTATGGCGCGTGCTTTGCTCGCCTTCCTAAGTGACACAAACGCACGTGCTGGGCTGCGGAGATCGTGCGCAGGGCTGTGAAAGTGTCAACAAATTTAGAATCGCCTCAAGAGTGGGCTGGCGTATCTAGAGTGTGCCGGCCACCTGACGAACGCGCATAACTCCGCACCGTTTGATGCTATTCGCATTAACGTAGATAATCATTCCCGAAGGATGGGTTCTGCTGATTTTTTCTTTCTTTTCTTCTCTTTTGACGTGTTTTCACGGAACAAACGTTCGTGCTCTATGCAAATCGGTGGCGTTCCTAGCGTGTATGCAAGCAAGGGACTTCGCGGTAGTAAAACATTCTTTCGTGAGCATTTTTTCTATAAAACAATAAAATTAAATCGAGTTTTGAGTTTAATGTATCTGTTGCGTAGCAGCGCTAGATACGGAGAGAAAACTGGGCGGCTTTCTCCGCTTTTATTAACTTTTTGTGCTCACCCACCGAGACATGGCCCACCCCACTTTTTCTATGAATTTCAGGCGGCAGGGTGGTGGGCGATGACTCGGGATATTACGGTAAATATTTTGGTTCTTCGTTGTAAATTCCTATTTATAATATTCTTTTTCCATCTAGCCTGTTTTAAAAAAAAGTTTTTTTCCTTTGCATGTGTTCATTAAAGTAGTCCACTCCATGCCCCAATTTTCTCACGGATGCTGCCATTTTGGTGCTTGCCATGGTGCGGTCGCAATTGGCGACTGTTAGGATTCGAAAACGCGACTCTGAGTTTTTGGGTGCGCTGTCGGGAAGTTTGGGCCACGTCGCTTTGCTCCACCGCCGACCGCTTGCAACGTTTCCATAGGACGGAAAGGCGTTTGCTGCGATTTCAAACAAAGCCACAGGCAAGCGGCAACAACGATTTGAAGCTGCCGAAATGGCCGACTGGTCGTTTCTCAAAAGCATGGCTCATTTATAGCCGCCGACGAAGCGAGAACGGTGGGGCATCTCTTTCGAACGTTGGCTTACACCGTGCTTTCGCATCGCGCGTGCTCACGAGGTGCTGAAGCATCATCAAAGGTAGGCAGCTCGCGCTGCGGGTGGGCAACCGAAGCTCCGCCTTTCCGGTCCTGTCAGTGGCTCTAGTGGCCGCTCGGCCCCTCTTCAACAGGGCCTGTGCCCGTTGCAGGGCTGCGGGGAGAAGGACGCGCAGCGGGCGTTTGCCATCAAGCCGATCCCGTGCGCCTCGTCCAAGCCCCTGCTGGTCTTCATCAACCCCAAGAGCGGGGGCAACCAGGGGGCCAAGATGATGCAGAAGTTCCAGTGGCTGCTCAACCCGAGGCAGGTCTTCGACCTCTCCCAGGGAGGCCCCAGCCAGGGGTGAGCCACGGCCCCTCCTCTCCGATCCGTGTGCACCCTTATTTAACCGACCGAAATGCCAGACCGTCCGCTTCGTTCTCGTTTTAAACTCTCATTCACGTTTCGCCCATCGAAAAACGTGATGGAAACTTGCTAAAAGGTATATTTAGGCTAGTTGGTTGATGAGCATCTCGGTTTAAACCACGCGACAAAACAAGGATAGAGTAAAGACGAGACAGACGACAGTGTTGTCGGCTGTCTCGTCTTTACTCTGTTTTTGTTTTGTCGCGCTGTTTTAAACCGAGGTGACGAAAGAGCCCAATCACGCACCCGTTCTCTTCACCCCACCGTGTCCTTCTGCACTATGAAGCCTGTCTGCCACGGCCGCCGTCAAAAACGGAAAGCGATCGCCTGGCGAATCCTCGCCGGTTCTGGCAAGGCTTGCCGAAAACTCGAGCCTGAGATCGTAATTTGTTTTTCTCGATCCGGGTAGAGCGAGAGGCGAGTGTGCATAATGCAGTCTTTTTGGAAGCCTTGCTCATGCCGGTTTGAGAGTCTGAGTTTGTATGTGTGTCCATCGAGCAGACATTTCGTTGTCACGGTGATGTTGACCGTGCCAGATGGAGGACTTTACCGTGCGGAGGAACACCGCAGTGTGGCTAGATCGGGTGCGTGCTTGGACTGTTTCACAGTGCTTTCGTGGGCACAGTGGGAACAAAAGAAATCTTTGAAATGAGGACTGAATGCAGATAGTAGTAGCCGATTTCCTCCGGTGCCCAGTGTTCTGACGAGCCTTACACGAAAAGCATGCTTTTTGGCCTTCTGGCAGCCGGTATTTTCTTTTTTTGGAACATCGGTCTAAGGTATCGTACAGCCCTTTTATGTTGAAATACCCAAATAGACCAAATGGCCGAGGTGTTTTTGCATAAAATCTGTGGAGGGTATTGGGTGTTCGGAAGACCAAAAGAAATGTTGTTATAAATGCAAAAATAAACAGTGCAGTGCCGAAGTGTGGCATCAGCAGTTGGGACCAGATACCAAAATTTCAGGACTTACCATAGTCTGGATGAAAAATTATAAGCAATTTGTGGAAATTTTCAACGAGGAAATGCTGGTCAATGGAGTTTGTGAATGCTGGAAGATGAACGTCAATTTTCAGTAAATAAAAGCTTACAAAAATTGCTCTAAACTTTTCAATTGGACAGCGGTTAGTTCCGAAACTTTGTCATCTGGTACCCTACTTCCAGCCACTAGCACTAAATCCCGAGTGGTGACTGACGAATTGGCGATGCCGTGCTTATTTTTGCGGTGAAAAAAAACGTGATTCTCATTTCTCCCAGACACCGTGTACATACTGCAAACTGCCAAGCACATGCCCATGTGCCCATGTCCTAATAGGCGTCTTCTTTCTCCTTTTGAAACATTTCAAATATGAGCTAAGGACGTACGAAGTGTCCACCCCAGCAGTCTTTCGAGCCCATCGAGGTAACCCGGGTGCTCCTTTGCTCCGACAAGCCGGTTCAAACCAGCGAAGCTTTACTTGCCGACGCGAAGCAGTAGACACTGGGATGTGACGTCCACATCACACCTTCCACGGCGGTTATCGTGGTAACCGCAACGTGACATTCGTTTTCGTTGCCAATGCGTTTGGGGCTAGACGAGCTCCGAGCCCCATCTTTTCGTCGTTCCCTCCAACTTTTTTCACGGGGGGTGCTTGCTCAATATGTTGTGGCGAGAGCTCGCGCGTGTTTCGTCTTCCCGTTGCGCGGCTCTTCGCATTCACACCGATTGTTCACTCAGCTGGGCGTCTTCCCGTTGTCTTCTCCGGTGCCAGGCTGGAGCTGTACCGGAAGGTGAGCAACCTGCGCATCCTGGCGTGCGGGGAGACGGCACGGCCGGCTGGATCCTGTCGGTGCTGGACGAGATCGGGGTCACCCCGCCGCCCCCGTGGCAGTGCTGCCGCTGGGCACGGGCAACGACCTGGCGCGCTCGCTCGGCTGGGGAGGGGTGAGCTCTCTCCTGCCTCGCCGCTGTCTCCTCGGACCCCCGGGTCTCGCCCTGCACGCCGACCTCTTCGAGCCGCAGTCTCGCTGCTCGTACGTCGTACGAGAGACGTGGCATTCGCTGCAGACAAGGCGACAGAATTACCGGCGGACACGATTGAAGCATATTCGAAGCATGACCGCTTCGTACGTACGCTTTCTTCGAACGTGTCTGCAGACGGGTTTTGTGTGACGTGTCAGCAGGGTGATTGTGGCTTAAGGCTCCGGGTTTGGCACTCGACTTTCCCGATTTCATTGTCGCTGTTATATTTGTCTCACCATGCGGAGAGCAGGTCGTCTGCTTGCGCAGGAGTTGCGGTGACGTCGGAACGACGCCGAGCTCTGATTGGCTTTGATTGAGAGGATAGTGGGTAGACCTCAATGCTACATGCCTTGAGGTCTACGCACTACCTTTTTCAGTCAGCCATTAAGAGCTCGGCGTTCTGACATCGTCGCAACCCCTGTGCAAGGAGCAGATGAACTTGCGCTCCGCATATAGTCTGCGCCCAATGTTGAGTCGCAGGGGCACATTTTGGCTGAGAGGAAACGGCCTTTTCTCGAGTACTCCCTGCCTGGTGCGTATTCCGCTTGTAAAAATAATTCTCGTGTGCAGAACGTTTTGAAAGATTCCTGCTTTAGAACAAAGGATCGAGCTTGTAGTATCATAAAAGGTCGTTATTAACCTAATCTTTGATCATTTACAAAATCCGTCATGTGCCGTCATAATGAATGAACGATCATACCTGTAGATATTCGGCACCGCATAAAATTTTAACTTGTAGACATGTACAGTTTGCAGACTATAGTCCATACAAAAGCTGACGTGGTTTAGGCCGCAATATCCACAGCCTGCTTGAGAGAGGAGTGACTTGTTAGTGGTTTTTTTTTCACACTATAACTATGCTTCGGGGAGAACTTGGTTGCTGCCATAATGTAGTAGTGTTAGCATTAAATTTTTTTAGCTATGAGTTAAACAATTTAATTGAAAGCCGAGCCTAAAGGATGTCTTCTAAGCAGCTGATGATAACTGAGATACTGTAAACAACTTACTTATTTTTTGCAAAAACCTAGTTTGTGTGAATTTTTCACTGTGATAAATAATGCAAACTATTGATTGCATGAATACATAAATTTGCGGTAACGAATACATAGTAGCATACCACTCAGTTGCGAAAATCTGTGCCCACAAAGTGTTTCCAAAATCCACACTTTGCAAACTGTGCAGAAATAAAGTTGATTGCAACACAATACTATGCTGTTTTTTCACTACGAAAAATGCATGCATGTGATTGTTCAACTGAGGCAGTTTTCTCAAACGGGAATGTTTTTCACCCAATTACAGGGCTACACGGATGAGCCAATTTCGAAAATTCTGCAAAATGTTCTGGAGGGTGACATTGTTCAGCTGGATAGGTGAGCGTTTGCTTCCTCCTTGACCGATAAATTGTTTCGACGACCTTCTAATTGCCGGAGGACGTTTGTCATGCGTGCAATAGTAACAAACCGTAGTTTGGCAGTATATTTTGAAAGCATCACTTCCACCTCTTTTACTTTATGTAGAACTTTATGGTTTAATTACTAGTGTTTGTTATGATGTAATGACTTGCTAATAAGAGACTGTATAATACTGGCATCCACTGCCTCTCTTGTTGCTTCTAGAGCCACTAAACAAGCTACGATTCAAAGTGACGACACATCTGTCACCTCGGTGCTTAAAATCATTGTTAACATTTATTCGAAGCTTTATCTGAAATCGTGGGAAACGGTTTTCTGTCCCCTAGAAATGTTAAAATTGTCCTCAGCAGAGCAGAACGATACTGCCTGGGCTTTCTGACACTTGTGCCTGAAGTTCGGGAAGTCACCTTTTCAAATCGCAACAATTGCCGACTGCAACTGCTCCACACTAGGCACCAAAATGGCAGCATGCCCAACAATCGAGATATGGAATGCCAATAGCCTAAGTGCAGGATATTTAGTGACTTCATACAAACTCATATTCACTGGTCCTCTAGAACCGTAGTAAAAAAAGGTCCACCTCCTGGCACAATATTACTGCTTATTTCCTTCATGCATTGCATTAGGATATATGTAGTGCGTCTTAGATTAGCTTCGTGTTACTTTATCGAGAGGTACATGTTTCAGCCACCGAAAACGTTGCTTCTTACTTCGACAATCAAATCTTGTAAGAACTGCTACTTCGCGTAGCGCATGAATAATCCGCAAAGCTTCTTTTTACTTGATGCGACGACGAGTATAGTTGCTTTGAAGGCAGCCGACACAACGAACGATTGTTTCCTGGACGGGTAGGCCTGCGGAATGTCGACCGTTCCCTTCTTTCCTCTTTCCCCAGGTGGGACCTAATTGTACATAGGAATCCAGAGGTGGACATTTCTCAGTGCGAAGAAGGCAAGGAGGTTGTGCCTTAAACGTTGTGAATAATTATTTCTCTATCGGTGTGGACGCTCACATTGCCTTGGAGTTTCACGAAGCACGCGGTGAGTCAACTCTTTCCCCCCACCTCCTCTCGCCACCCAGGGCCCCTCGCCTGTCTCCCACCGCACCGCGGCGACACGCGATTCGGGGGTTTCGTTGCCTGCAGCCACGTCGTGACCAACCGTTTAAAGGCTGGTTCGCACATTTGTTTCCGAGCGTGGTAGACTGCATTGCAACTGCTTGCAGTCGCTCATGACGAGATGACACGCTGGCCCCATCTGTCGGGCAGCCGCGGAACCTTTCCATCGTGCAACTAGACCGAAGGTTTCGCAGTATTTACAGGATCAAATCTATGCACACTTTATGAGAAATGGTCACTTACAACATTGTCAGAATTACTTAGAGCCCATGGTGAGAAAGCATGGTGCGTAAAATATGTGCAGATTGTAAGTGTTCCTTGGCTACATGATAGGTGGCGCTGAATGTGCTCTCATCGCAGGCGACCACAAGCAGTTGCAATGCAGTCGATCGCATTTAGACGCAGATGTGTGAGCCAGCAGTATGTTAGCGTGTTACTGGCTGCTTGTCTCAAGTAAATGGGGTGCCTGTTTTTGAGTCTTTACTCAAAGGGACTGATAAAATGGACTATATCGGGTACACGAAACCTCAACCTGCATGTGTGTATGAAAATGTGGCTTTACTGGGTTGTGACAGGCTGGTGATGCTGGTAGATACCATTTGGGCTTCTCTTGTATAATATAAGATGCTGATTACTTAGAGGGAATATTTTTGTTTTTATAAATAACTTCACTATATGTAGCTAGGTTCCACTATGTTATTTTGGCATATCAGTGGCAAAGGCACCGAATATTGTGTTGCCTGTTTGTCGTTCATTTTTATTACATCCTTAGTGTACTACTGCATAGCACGAGCTTTGCTCTTTCTTATTAGTTTGAAGGGGAACTTAAATTGGGACACAAGTAGAAACTGTGTGTAAAATTACAAAACCAATTACACTATCCTCTTCTTTATTCATTCTTAGTTAGTCCGTGCTCCCTAAAACTTATCTGGAACACGGTAGAATCTAGTTTCTTTTATTACAGAATGCGTTTTATGAGTCGTTTTTTATGAAAATCATCATTAACAAACATTATTAATGAGCGTCATAATTGAGTGTCATGAACGGGCGTTATGGACGATCAACATGAACGAGTGACACGCTGGGAGCATTACACAACATTAAGGTTATTTACAAAGCTTAGAAGGCCCATGTAAAGTAAACATAAGAAGCACGCCCCAGCGGGGCTTGAACCTGGGTCAGTGCACTGCCAGTCGGATACTGTAGCCACTGAGCTTACGTGGCACAGCTGCTTTGGAAGGATTGGGCTCCCATCAAAACGTGCTAGCAAGAGTGGTGTGATGTCATATCATTTGACCACTCACCTCAGTGACGTCACGCATCGCAAAAGAGCCATTAAGGTAGCGCCCGTGCTGTGTGCTCATTCGCTTGGTCTCGCCCTGCTAACATCTGTGGTGCACAATGAAAAACTTGGCTGCATGTCTGGTCGTGCTGCCAAACACGTGTAAATGCGGCAGCTTTATAGGTTGGGTGGTGCTCTTAGTTCAGGTCAACGTTACTAGAACATCTCAGTTGGGAAACTGCCATAGAGCTGGCTTTGAAAAAGTGGCACCGATCCGTACACCAGAACCGAGCTAACGGTGACTGCAACGTCGCCATTTCTCTCGCAGCAGCCACTTGAGGAACTGCATGGCTGTATTGGTTAGGGAGTATCGCATTTGATAGCGTCTGCTGCGACGGTTCTATTTTGGCTTTAATCGGCCATTTTGGCGCCGAAACATATATGGTGGAAAGAGTTTCAGGGATGCCAACCCCCGTCTCCCCAGTGGACGCGCACCGCGAATTACTACCAAAGTTAGGACGCGCCTAGGTTAGGACGCGCTACCTGAAATCACTGGTGAGACATGGTTGTATAAAAACAATATTAGTTGTGCCGCAAAACCTGGTAAACTAAAGATTTTAGAAAACACCACGCGCCTGTCATTCTTTACTCCAATAAAAGTTTCTACAAAAAGAACTTTTTTGTTTGTTGTTACGCAAAAACGTGCTTTCTAAAAGCTTAAAGAAAAAGATTGAGCCGCCATCTTGGCACCTCGAGTCTGAGACTTTTGGTACTCTGGGAACATTCAGCGACTCGCTAAAGGGTGGCACTGTTATCGTATTTAGCTGGGTCTCGATGGACACCAGCGACCCAGGTTTCAAGGGGCGAGTTTCCCAACTGAGTGTTTTTCTAACATTGGTTCAGGTGGTGCCTAGGACAGGGTTTTGTATGGAAACAGATTAAGTCACGCCATTATCTCTTTGTGATGCTGCGTACGCTTCCTTTAGCTCCACCCGGATACAAAGCCTTTGCGCTAAAATTTTTATGTCACCAAGAGAGCGGAAGTGCACTTTCCTGCCCTTTCCACTCCTCGTTCTGCATGCTTTTTCTACACCACCTGATTCTGCTCCTCTCTTTCTTCACCTTCCACCCCTCTGCTCCACGTACTTTCTCACACCACCTGCTTCGCAAGCCTCCCATTCCTGCGTGCTGGGTCAGTAGCTCAGTCAGCAGCGCACTCGACTTCCACGCTGGTGACCAGGGTGTGATTTCTGTCACCGGTGGCCGTTTTCTTCAAGATAATTTAGTGGTTACGGACTGACAGACCTACACATTTCATGCTTACGTTGCTCCTAAGATTGATTGGCCCTATAAAACTACCGCTTCAAAAACTAGCACAAACCACTCACGGAGTGTGGTTAGTGCTATTACCTCGCGTGCCTGTGCGGAATGTACCGAGCGCTTGTGCGGCGCACGGGACACATTGTGTGCTCCCTGGACTTTGTCAGCATGATCAAGCAAATTAGAGGTTTTTTTCCATTTAATGTAAACTTTGAATCCCTTTAGTGGCACTAGATGTACTAAACAGATGATGAGATTGGCGATGCATTTTATTGTTGTCACTGTCATTGTCACTTAGTGTCATCTTCCTTCTTTCTTTTCATTCCGTGCTGAGCAGAAGCTCATCCGGAGCGGTTCAACAGCAGGCTGAAGAACAAAATGTTTTACGGGCAAGCAGGTGGCAAGGATCTCCTCCAGCGCAAGTGGAAAGATCTCTGCAACTATGTCACCCTCGAGGTGAGGACCGCATCTGATATTAGAATTATACATTATAATTATATTATCTGGAAATAATTGATGCCCCTGTTATAAGAAAAGCCCTCACAAGGCATACATCATAGAAAGTATTGGATGACTGCAATATGACATGATTTCTACAAACCTTATGTCAGCCAAATATGCTTTTGCACTTGCTGCAATTTTGAACTTAAACCTTTACTAAAAGCAGTTTGATAGCAAAGTTGAATTGCCAAAGATCCTGACTTGGTTTTCTCATTGCCCAAGGTTCATATAAAGATTGTATTGAACTGAGGAATTCAGTTATCATATAATGCCACGTGACGAACATGGTTCTGCTGATGTGTCCCTCCCCTCGGAAAGTCCTGTTGCGATATGTCTCGAGAACGCTTTCCTCATCTGCCACACGATCAGCATAAATAAATATCCAATAATGTAATAATTAAATTTTTTTTTTTTTTTTTAAGGAGGGCTGTTACATGACTGGGGATGGGGGTATGGGATTTATGGAGATGGGTGTGACAGTTGGGGGGCAGGAGGCGGAGTGATAATTTCAGGGGTGGTCCGTTTGCCCACGCCACTCGTGTACAGTGTTAGGTAAAGCTATTTAATAAGTTCAGAAGTCCCAAGTATTGAAGAAAAGAATTGATTAACTGAGAGGTTTGAGAATTGGACCCGTTCAGCCTTGTTCACCAGTTCCTCTTTTGTTGCAGTGTGATGGCCAGGACTATACTAGGGAAGTTGCGGGAACACAAGGTTCACTCCATCCTGTTCCTCAACATCCCCAGGTGAGATGCAGTGTTCATCTGAACTTCAAGCAACCATTAGCAAAACGAGAAGTCGACCGCGTCGTGAAAGAAAAACAGGCAGAAGCAACCTAGCTACGATGAAATGTGCTTTTGTACTCTGGGTGGCCGTAAATTTTTCTCAGCATCATCAGCAAAGAAACAAATTAACGGCAAAGCAGCTTTGGAAATGCATGACGTGACTCATTATTTTATGTTTTGCTTCGTGATTTGTTTTTCGAGCGTTCTTATTGGCAAATGCTGCACTCTCATTGGCTGCAGAGCAATATTGAGATTTGCCATGTCCGGTAGAGAAAAAAATGTGGTGTATTTTCTTAAGATTTTTACGCTGTCACCAATATCTTCGTGGCCGTTCGTGACCTCACCGAACGGATAGACGTCCCGTCATTGAAGTGAACTTTTAAATTCGGTGTAATGTTTGCATTGAGGACTGTTTCAAGAAACTGCTCTGTCAAAGCCGACGGAAATTTCACCTTACGGCGCATCAATGCTATCATGTGTGTATCTGTGCTTGCGACCCAGCTATGGTGGCGGCACAAGACCCTGGGGAAATCAGGCACCACCTTTGAGTCACCGCAAACCGACGATGGCCTCATCGAGGTGATCGGCCTTACCATCTACCAGATGGTGAGTTCAGAGTTCCACATCACTTTCCGGGGTTGCTTTTCTCATTCGTGTCTCGTCGGACTAGGTGACATTGGCTCACGACGGATTATCGATGCGATCTGCGGCTTCTTATGGCAATTCCTTGCGGCAGCACAGATTGGCTCGGGAGCTGGTGGAGCTCGTAGAGATGACTGGATGGCAGTAATTCATTACAGTTTAGTCAAGCTTGAGTAGTATATCAGTTACAGTAATTTAATTACTTTCGAATAATTTGTAGTCATAATTAATTATTTTAAAGGTGACTATAGTTGTGATTTAATTACTTTTTAGCTGCAGAACGTTGCAGAATATCAATTATACTTCCAACTACTTTTTCAAAGTTTTGCCACACTTGAGCTTCATTATATAGCGTCACTCACAGCCGAAAATACACTGAGTGTCTTTCTCAAATTGCCCTTTTTTCCGCTCAATTCATGGGACTTTGAAAGCAGCGACACCGCGTGAGGCAGGACCGTGCCATGCAATGCTGGGCGGTGGTGAAACAAATGCACAAGATGCAACGAATGTAAGATGCGGTAAAGTGAATCCTCAGTGGTCGGACAAGAAGCGAATAAATACATCTCGGTGCACAGTGACGCCACCACATCAGCACATTGAATCCTGGTAGCTCTCAGAGGGAAGTAACTGCGAAGTGAATTGAATCACATTCCGAAAGTGGCGTGCAGTTGCGATCATTTTCTTTTCTTGCACTATGGTTCATTGCTACTCAAGAAGGTAGGGCGAGGGTAAGGCGGGGCGGTGAGGAGGAAGCAGACGGAACGCTAAAGAGAGAAGGAGGTTTCCCCCCTCTTCTCCAGCATTCCATCTGCTTCCTCGTCCCCGGCCCGTCTCACCCTCGACCTACCTTCTTGAGTTGCAACGGACTAAAGTACCAATTCGTACCGTCACTAAATTACATTTCGGAAGCAATTTACCCAAGTACGGTTCCGGGTACCGTAATTACGCCGCCGCCGCTTCTTGGGAATGTGATGACGATTGGGGCGCACGCCCCGTGCTTGCAGCCGTTCCTGCAGGCAGGAGGCCACGGCACCTGTCTGTGCCAGTGCCGCAGCGCCCGTGTGGTGACGAGCAAGACGATCCCAGTCCAGGTGGACGGGGAGCCCTGTCGTCTGCTGCCCTCCTACATCCAGCTGAGCATGCGCAACAAGGCCTGCCTCGTCGCCAAGGCCAAGGTCAGTGCCTCCATCCCCACCGCCCTTTCTCTCAAATTTGGTCTGCACGTTTGTGTCGATCGCAGTCGCTACGGCCGCTATTGGTGGCTAACGACAAGACGACACTGGCAGCGTCTTGGAAGTACTAGCACCTGCTACCCCACAGTACAACCGCGAGTGCATGAACCGGCCCCGACAGCGTAGTGCTCGCTCGGCGAGCCGTCTGCCTTCTTTTGCGTATCTCCCCCAAATCTTCCGCGGAAGTCGGTTTGCAAGACACCGTGGATTTATGCCGACTTTCTTTGTGCACACTTTTAAAGGGTAGTTCGAGGCTGCTCTTTTGCGTTTTGGTTTGTCATTTTCTTTCTTTCTGTCCTCTCCTTGCGTGTGGCATTTGGCCAGTCCATCTATCTTCATGCATCTTCATGTCTTGGTTGTCCTGATATGTCGCCACTATTTTGCGTGTTGATTAATTGCTTTCTCTTTAATGACAATGTGGAACACAATCTGATTTTTCTTGGCATTGAATCTGAGAATTAGCTTTGCAGTGCTCTTTTTTAAGCTGTAGAGTCGAGCAACTATTAAAACAAAATATTAGCCACATAGAAAAAAAAATTTTTTCATGGTACTTTTTTAAGAGTGTGTTAAATAGAGCTGTTCTTATAGTCTATAGATTGTTCTTATACCTAGATTGATTTGATACTCTCAGAATGTTGCTTTCTTGCACCAAAGGGAGATTTTACAAAAGTACTTCTTGCACGGCTGAATAACCTGAATTACGTTTCACTTACATATGATTGATTTGTATTCCATGTGTTCATTTCTGAATTCTCCTGGTTTCTTCATAACAGTGCTGGTTCCGCATTTTTTTCTGACACATTGCTTTTTCTTTTTCACTGCAGATTCACAACCAAGTGCCAAGCCAGTAAGTGTATTGACCTTTGACATCTTCAGTCAAGTGCAGAAGCATACTTTAGAGCAGAAGGATGTCAATAAATATTGAATAAATTTTTAATTATGCTAAGTATAATAGGATCAGGAGGCTTTGGTTTGTATACAGAACGGCGCTCAATAACTTAAGCCAGTGGTTCTCAAACAGCCCCCCCCCCCCCCCCCAACCGGCTCTTTCTTGAAAAAAGATAATAAATAATATTGCTTGTTTTATTGACCCTGGCTAGGCGGCGCTAGTTACCGCCTGTTATAAAGGGTTCAGCCGTTACCATCTATTCATTTATTCTTTATTTTACTTGATGCTTCTCACTTCTCCTTAAAAGAAGGCTCTTTTCACCATTGCAATGAGGTTGTCTTATTTTATAACTCCTCCCCTTTCCCTCCCCTGCTGGCATGAAGTCCCCCATCACTTTGGCGGGTCCCCAACAGGTCTTCAACACGTTGATGGTTGAGAACCACTGACTTAAGCTTTCATGCACACAAAATTAGAAACAGATACTGCAGCCATAGCTAGAACTTTAGACAAGCTTGAGCTTAAATCTTGCTTGCATGTTGTCATATATACATGTTAGTCTCAAGGTATTATCTGTGCTTAGCTGACGGGAGCTTTCTATTAAACTAGAACTCACAATTTAGTGTTTAAGACCAGGACCTAAGCGGTGCTGTGCTGTGTGATGAAGTAAAGTTTATTCTATTATATGAAACAATATACTTCCTTTTCTTTGCAGTCTGCCACTCGAAAAGCTAACCATTGCCATCCGCAAGCTGAACATGGCGGACTACGAGAACTACCACTATGACAAAGAGAGGTTACGAACACTCTGTGAGTTTGTGACCGTTTCTTTTGATGCCCGTATTGCAGCCCTGTCACTTTAGTGTGGATACCTCTAGTTCCACAGAAAAATCTTTCATAATAACAATTCAAGGTTAAGATCACAAATAATAAACAACCTGCATGAACACAAAAAACACTGTTCTTAACAAAAACTTGGAGCACGCTTAAGCTTCGCCTTTAAGAGTGGAATGCGATAGTGTTATCGGACCCTGTTCGCAAAGCCTTCTCATATAAACCTGCGCTCGTTCCCAAGCGAATAAGTGTGCGGCGGCCTAGTCGGTAGCATCACGTGTCTGTGACGTCATGCGTCGCCTGACATCGCACTTGAGCGTTGCGGGTTGTTTGAAATTCTTGCACAAGGTCATATGGCATGGCGTCACGCCGGCGACGTCACGCATGACGTCACACGTGGCTGTGACCTCATGACTCTGTCGGCCCACTACAATTTGGCAGAAACATTTTCTGCTAGATGTAGCAGAAAATTTTCCCACTCTAATTTAGCGGAAAGTTTTTCCGCCAAATTTAGCAGGTCAATAGGGTAATAACGTCACAGCCCCGTGTGACGTCACACATGGCTATAGCCGCGTTTACATGAATGCGACTTAGTCGCATCGAATCCAGTTGTCGCATTCAATGCGGTCATGTAAACGGCATAATGCGCAAAGAAAGCGCATCGCATTCAAGTCGCTAGACAGAGGTGGATCGAGATGGCGAGTGCGCATTCATTCAGCCCATGTAAACGGAGGTCGCATCGCATTTTGGAACGGGGAGGATTATGGGAAGGCGCTCGCTGCGGGAGCGAGTGAACAGCTGAGAACATGGCGGCGGCCAACCTCGTCGGCGGCCCGGAGAGCGGTCCCGTATGGTCGCCCGCAATTTTTTCCCGAGAACAAACGCGAGCTTTTATTGTCATCATAAGTAAGCGGAATATAGCGGAGCTGCTCGGTGAATGCGGCCCCCGTCCAAGCCTTGTGAAGTACGACTTGCGCGTCCGAAGGGGTCCCAAAGGTTTCGACGCAAGCACGAACGACACCGAGAGCTCCGAGCACTGTAGAGCACTGCATGGTAGCGCAGAACGAGCAGCTCCTACCTCGGTCCCTCGGTGCCGTTCCTGGCTGCGCAAGAGCCTTTCGGACTCTGGTCGCGATCGGCGAGGTCTGGCGCGGCGAAGCGCGGTTCCTCAAAGCGTGCGCACACACGTCGCCTCTGGTCCAGAGTGACCCGGCGGCCCGGCCTGGAGCCCTCAACGCTTCGGTTTTGATGTTTCTTCCGTCTCGTAACTTCTTCCACAGCACCGAAGACAGCGGGCACGATCTTTACGTTCACTGAACGCGTCGAAAAGGGCCTCCAAGCTCCCCATGTGCTCCAAGTGCGGTGCACCGGAAAACGTGGTGCGGCTGGTGCCGGAACTGCATAACTTCGAGCTTTGACACGGCGTGGCGCCACCTTCTAGTGCGCATTCATGTAAACGTTGCCGCGTCGGCTTCGTTCGAAGAACGAGTGGAGTCGATGCGCTGAAGTCGCTTTCATGTAAACGAGGCTTATGACATCATGACCCTATCGACCGGTCAGGATTTTCCGGTGCCACCGATATCGACGCCTACACCGGATTTTTTCCGACACGAGCTCCTTGATGCTATCGTGTTAATACTTAGCTCCGACTAATGGGTGAGGGAAGTGTCCTCCCTTTACAAGTACACATTGCCATGAATGTTCTCTAGGTTTCTCATCCGCGGCCGTGAGCAAGTAAAGAGAGAAAAGGGCAAATAGAGTCAAATCTCGGTACAGCGAACACCACTTTAACGAACTTTTCAGATTAACAAACTTCTAAAAAATCCCGTGCTGACTGCCTATGGTTGTAATGCAAAATTATTTCACTACAACGTACTTCAGAATAACGAACATTTCAGAATAACGAGCACTATATTTAGCTCCGCATCATGTTAACAACACCTCAGTACTACGAACTCATATTCTGAAGTGCGGGAATTCTAAGGTTTCAGTGAATCTGACACGGCAGCCGGAGCGGCAGGCTAGCAGACGACACGGCGAGCAGACGCCTTGCAAGTTGCAACTCGCTCCGTTGAAAACGCGAGACAGCGCGAGAGGTAACGGAAGACGGACTACTATTTCTTTTTGTTGTTGTTGTTGAAACGACGACGGGTTTTACCAGCGCAGACGGCGCAGAGCGCAGAGGCGAGGGTTCGGCAAGGGCGAGAGGGAGGCAGGGAGCACGTGCACGGAAAATCTGAGAAGGAGAAAGTGGAAAAAAAAAACGCTGAAGGAAACTTTTTTTTTGCTTTTTTTTTTTGTGGAGGAAGCGTGGCGAGAACGTAACTCTTTTTGCGTTGACGATTTTCTTTCTTTCATCTTTTTTCTTCGTTGACGGCTATTTTACGAAGCACGCCAGTCTACGGTGGCACCGCACTGGCTGCGTCGCCGGCGACGCATCGGGTTTATCTTTGTCATCTTTGTTGTTTCTCACTTCTGCATTTGCTCTCAAGCCTTGTCAGATGCAGCTTTTTTCGGTGTTTATAAAACAGTTCCCACCGTTGTAAAGGTAGGACGTTTTAATCATTGGAAAATAAGTAATTATGGTTAATTTCGCGGTTTTCACTATAACGACCTTTCAGAATAACGAACAATTTTCCGCGGCCCCTGAAGTTCGTTATACCGAGATTTCACTGTAACCCATTCAACCCAAAACCTAAAAAAAAAATTCAGTTCCCATGTTTTGTTTTTTTATCAGGAAGGGCAGTCTAAAGTCACAGCAGACAGTAGTGACCCAAAGGCTTCAATAATCTTTACCTTTTCATGTGTGTGTGTTCGTGAACCATCTTTAGAAAGCTCGTGTCCATAGTAGCGAGATAAAATGCACATACTGAGCCAGTTTGTTCCAAAACTAGCTGTTCATTGTCCAGGTTGCGGTGGGTCCTTGAACATTTGGCTTGTATAGCGTGTCCATATTAATGAGACATGCGTGTCCATATTACCATGATATTCCGAGAGATAGCCCACCTAAAATCAAGATCGAATGGGGTGAAAATATGGAGTGGGCTAACTTTCAGCGTACAATCAAGAAAAGTTTTAAAAATGCTATTTTTAGGTCATGTGTCCCATGCAAGTTTGTTATGGTGGCAAGGGGCAACGAAGCAAAGATGACCGTACTCCTAGTCAGCAGCATTCGCTAACTAGCCACATATATGCGGAGGCCATTATTGATCCCAACACTACAACTGTGCAATCCACTTATAACGATACCACATATAATGATATACCGCTTATAACTAGGGTTGTGCGAAGAATCGAAATTTCGAATAGTAGTTTCGAAGAATACACTATTCGATATTCGCTTCGAGAAGAACTGCACTATTCGCACAAGACTACTTATAACTATCAGTTTATAGAGTTTCTAGTCCAGATACAACAATAATCAGTTATAACAATGGCATTGTCGGGTTTTCTCATTATTGTTACTGTCAAGACCGGTTAAAACGAAGTAGCGGCTACAGCGAAGCGATCGCGATTTCCCATTCCCTTTTGCACTTCGTTAACCGAAGTCGGTTATAACAAAATAACGAATATAGCGAAGCGATTTCCGACTCTTGGTGACTTCGTTAAAACCGGTCTCGACAGTATAAGTGAATTGCACTGTATTACTAGGAGTGGGCTACCTTTCGGTGTTCAAAGAAATATAGCAAATCAAGCCAAAAATAGGGGTGGGTTGTCTTTCGGAGGCGGGGCATCTCTCGGGAATTTACGGTAATGAGGCACGAGTGTATTGGGGCCCTGTCGTCGAAAGGGCAGTTGCTCAGGGCCGTCTTTTTCCTCACAGCGACCCCGATCGGAACGCTGAGCGTCAATCCGGACACGGACCTTGAAAACGTCCGGTTACTCATCAACCAGCTCTGCTCCGTGAGTGTCTCTTGCATTCATAATCTGAACAGATGCTTTTGTCAAGGAAAGCTAGAAACGGTAGTGAAAAAAAAAATAAATATATGAATGTGTTTAATAAATATAGGAGAATGTATACGATCGTATAAGAACTTACGTATATGCCTTATGTAATTTATGTAAGTCTTGATATGTTTATTAAACAAATCATATATAAAAAAATAATTTCAGTAAGGTACAACCTTTTTGATGCCTCAAAATGGCTGTCATTTTTAGGGTTCCAGGAAAATCCTTTTCAAGTTTCGTTTTAATACCAACTTCTGCTACCTTGATGCTTTGTTTAGATGCCACCTTTAAAGGAAATCTGTTGATCATACCATATAAGAGAGAAGCTTTTTTTTCTTTTTTTTTTTACATAAAGTTACAGAAGTTAACCTAAGCTTACAAAGAGACACTTGGAAGTTTTCAGAAGTTGCCCACAAATTTACGGGAATGTGTGTGTACCAAAACATACAGAAACACCCCCGTAATTTTACGGAGGTATGTTAAGAAATTTACATACTTCATTTCTTTCTGCAGCTCGAGGGATCCGATGGCCAGAACCTGTCGCCATCCAAGAGGTTTTCTCCAGACTGGTGCTTTCTCGACTGTGAGTAAACTGCACAATAACACCCTGCTCATGGCCACATGTACAAACTACATATGTCAAATTGCTAGGCAATTATGTTGCATGCGTGAAATGTTACAGCAACACAAACGTTTGTATCATCGATTAGCAGCACGTTTAGCCTGTTCAGCCAGGCGCCTACGTTCACGGGGCTCTTCGTCGGATAATTTAAGGCGTGGCATGCGCACACTCGAAGCAATAAACCTGGTGATCTTCCAGAATCTTCTAACCCACTCCTCCTCGCTCCGCCCCTGGTCACATGACCTCCCCATTAGCCAATCAATGTCGAGCACCTCACTCCTCCTCTCCCACCCGTAAACCAATCGGCGTCGAGCCTCGCGGTCACGCTTCGTGCGTTCAAAAGCCTCGTCAGTGACTGAAGTCAGCGTACGCTTCTTTACAAACAGTTTACTCAGTACATATTCATAAACTGTTCACAAATGTTTTATTTCATGTATTTACGTTCGACGCAGTGCCGCCACTCTTCGATTCGTATTTGATTTGGTTTCCGAAACCACCGTTTGCAGCTGCGCCCCATGCCCATGCTCGCAATCAACTTTCTGCGGCCACGCGGTCAAAGCTACGGGCGCTCATGCACCCCGAGCGCCGATCAGAGCTGCGCACCTGCACCCTTCGCTTCGTCCGAAACGCCGCAGAAAGTCGTGCGGAAGCGCGGTCACCGCGTGTCGGACGGTTCACGAAAGTTCTGTCACCGCTCGCAGCATGCACGGCGGAGCGGTTCTTCCGCATCGACCGGGCGCAAGAGATGCTCCACTACGTGGTGGACATCAGTCAGGACGATGTGTACATCCTGGACCCGGAGCAGAGCCCCATCGCTCCGGAGCCGCCCCCACCCTCGCTCGCGCCGCCCACTCCGCCGCTGCTCGCATCCCCGCCGGCCGCGGAGACGCCAGCCGCCGAGGACCCGGCCGGATCCGTCCTGGCCGAGCTGGCCTCCTCCGAGACGCTGTCGTCGTCTGCCAGCTGCGCGGCATCCGCCGACGAGGCCCCACTCTTCGGAGCAGTGCGGGAGGAGTCCGTGTGGAGGTAAGCGGTGTTGGCCGCTGCGTCTGGCGTTTAAACATTCCGGTTCAGCCGATTTTACAACTGCACGAACTTTTTGCAGGGGAAGGTGGTGCGTATTATTACAGCGGAGCTGTTAAGGGCTAGTTTCCCCAGGATCGTGTCCGCCAGCAAACAAATGTCGACACAACACTCCGGACAGCTACCGCCATCTATGAGCGACGGCGGCAACCAGAGAACCGGCTTGTTGGTTGTCAGGTTGCCGCCATCGCTCATAGATGGCGGCAGCCTGTCCAGCCTTTCCACACTGGCTTGCTGACTTGCGGCCGGCCGTTACTTCATTCCCACCTATAGTACAGCTTTGCTGGTCTTCCTTCTTCACCAGAGTGGAAAGGCTGAAAGTTTTAGATGGGCATCTTGCTCGGGTCTATGTCCCGCGCGGCGTAGTCCGCACTCACACTACGCACGCGCAACTCTCCTCCTTCCCTCTCTCCAACAGCTGCGCGTTACTCTCTCCGCTCTCTCTCTCTACCAGCGTGCACTGCGCGTGCGTTAGCTACTCACACCGCGCGCGCACGCGCAACTCTCCTCCTCTAATCTCCTCTCCTTCAAGTGTGAAAAAAAAAATAAACGGCGAGCGGCGGCGTTTCGTTTCTCTGCCGCGAGCCGCGACGAAGGCTCGCGTAGGGGGTAACGCTAGGGCAGTCCGTGGCGCCATCTCTCGACGTCAGCACGCAACTGACTCTTTCCTCGGAACCAACACGATGCTCCGCATCACCCCATAGTTCCCCTCGGGAAGATGGTGTAATTTTTTTAGCAGAGAGCCTTGTAGGGCTGGCAGCCTGGCTCCATGAGATTAGCGTCGTGTTAAGAGAAGGCGCCACAAAAGATTGCCACGCAGCCTCGAAGTTGGCTAAATTCTATACCGTATTTACTCGCACAATGAACACACTCGCGTAATGAACGCACCCCCCAAGTCGGCTCTCAAAATTTCGACTTTTTTCCCTCGCATAAACGCACCCCCAACTCGGACGTCAAAATTTTGACCCCCTCCCCCCCGCGCGAAATGAATGCACTTTTTTATCCTGGTGCAGTGAGGTCGTGAATGCATGGGCAACGTGGGCGAACAAAACACGCAAAGGCGTTAAAAATAAAAAAAATCCAGCGGAAGCAAGAAAAAAAACATGGAGAGGAGCTTTTTTTTTTTTTTTTGCAGCGCCGTCTGGACTTTGGGTCGCGCCTCGCGAAGGAGATAAGAAAAAGAAGCGGAGAAGTCCTCGCCAAAGCGAAACAAAACAGCTTGCGAAAGGCGGCAAAAAAAAAAACACGGAACCAAAGAAAAAAAAAAACATAAAAGACTTTCTTTTTTTTCTTCCTTTTACTGTAGTTGCGTTCGTTGCGCGCGCGCAAACAGAGATAAGAAAGAAAGCCCCGGCTAACAACAAAACAGCTTGCGAAGCGGCAAAAAGTCCACGGAACAAAGAAAAACATAAAAGCTTTTTTTTTTTTTTTTTTTTTGCAAGCGCAGTTTGGTTTGAGGTCGCGCAGGAAATAAAAAGCGGAGCGAAAGAAATGCGCAAAAAGAAAACACGGAGGAGCTTTTTTGCGCATCATAGTTTTTCAGAGTCGCGCGCCGCGCGCAAAGGGAAAGTTACGTCGATGTTTCGGGATAAAAGGCCGTTCATTATGCGAGTAAATACGGACGCAAAATCTTACCCCGCGTAGACGCACCCCAACTTTGCATCGATTTTCGGGAAAAAAAGTGCGTTCATTATGCGGTAAATACGGTAAGTCCCAATTATTGATTAATTATCATATTAGCTCAGTTTAGTAAGTCCTGCTAATTAATTTTCAAATTAGCTCAATTTAGCGAATCCTGCTAATTAATTATTACTATATCAGCATTATTTTGGTAAATTTGGCATTTCCCGCTAATTAATTAATGGTCGTTTTAGCTTTATTTAGTATTATATATTTTATTAGCTACATTGAGTAAATCATACTAAACAAGTGCAAGTAAATTTAGCCGAATTAGCTCTAAATTTAGTAAATCCTGATAATTAATTATGGTTAATTAAATCATTGTTAATTATAACGCAAGAAAAATCATGAGCCATTCCCACTCTGTGAAGGCGGATGACCAGCAAAGCTGTTTAGCACACGACACAGACCCGCCCCGAGAAGCCGGAGGAAACTAGACACGCGCGACAGGACCGCCACTCGTCGGAAAGTAGACACGCGCGACGGGACTGCCGCCCTGGGAGAGCGGAAGGAAAGGAAACTAGGCACGCAAGCGCTTGGAACGACAACAAAGAGAGGGCAGTGCGAGCGTAGACATGGCCGACGCGGGTCGCACAGCGGCAAATCTTTGAGAAACCTTTATTATCTACCTGAGAGTCTACTGACCCTGAAAATGGTGCCTATTAATAACTAATCTACTGAATAGACCTATTGCTAAATTACCCAAGCATCAAGGAGAATGCAAGGAAGGGTGTTCTACGTGCTGCATGTGCCAGCGTCTGCAGCAGTAACTGTTCAAAAGCAAGAGCCTAAAACAAACGGTATCTTGCATGTGCGTTCATCAACGCTTTATTTTGGTTATTTACTTTGAATCTTTTATACGGGGAAGGCGTGCGCGTGTGGCGATGTGAGCGTAGAGTTTTTAGTCTCTCCACACGAAAAATCCACGGACCCCTAGCCATAAACAGCTTCGCTGTAATATATGCATTTTCTCCTGCATACCTCATGTCTCCGACGGACCTTATCTGTAGGAGTAAGATAGATCTCACTTTGACTTCATCGTGAAGAGCTCTAGCCAATGTAACACTGGCGGTTGTTTTAAAGATTTAAGTTCTAAAACTTGACAATACCTGTCTTAAAAATGATTTTTTTTTTTTTTTGATAAAGCAGCATTAAAAGGGCACTGACACCCCAAAGGTCGTATTTTTTTTATTGTCTAAAACGACGCACGTTGTAGTCATAAACACGCAAAAAAAACCGCATCGCGAAAAAAAATTTCCCCGCGCGCGCGCGCGCCTTTTTATTTTTGGCGTTTAAATCTCCCGCCGCTACCTCCTTGCTTCTTTTGATCGATGACGTCAAAAATCAGGAAATTTAGAAGCTTTGTAGGCGGCATTTCTATAACATTTAATAACGGCAATCGTAAAGCATGTTTTTTAACGCAATTGCAAACGCACTATGGCCCCTCTTTTTGAAATACCGAAAATCAGAGTTCGGTGAGATGTCCCTTCCTAGATTTGTGTCCTCCCTCAGAAAACTCGGCGGCGCTCGAGCAGATGGGCGAGTCGGCGAAGAAACCGGTTTTTTCCCGCGCCGGCTCCCTTCTATCCCGCCAGCTCGCCTCCTCCTCGCATCGGGTCAGCGGAGGTCCGAGAAAAAGTCGAGTCGGAGGAGACCGCAAAAGTTGACTTCCTGCACTGGCGCGGATCGCGCGGGAACTTCAAATTTGGCATTTGGAAATTGTTTTTTTAATTCACAAATACTGAATTCCCAAGTTTCGAATTTTGAGGGTAATGTCCCGGCACCGTTTTCAATCGTTTCGGATAATAAAAAAAAATATGATTTTGATGTGTCAGTGCCCCTTTAAGCTTTGGTGGCAGGTGCTGTTCACTTACTGTTTGGGGGATAAATGGCCAGGCACCATTTCCTTGCTTAAGATTTCTGGAAATCGGTTTTGGCTTTTTAAATTGGATAATTTTGGTTCTGAGGTTTTTTTTAGTACTTAATCCCATTGCTAACATCACGTTTAGGTGGAGTGTCAGGTCCCTTGAATTCATACTTCGTTTGTGTAGTGCTAAAAACATTGTTTGCCTTTCTTGCTTTCTGCCCATAAATTGTTTGCCTCTGTCTGCCTGATGCATTGGATCCATTTCAACCTTTATATCATCTTATGCACGAGGCATACCATAACTGAACGCTACACACCCACCTTAAAAGCAACCTTTCTTTTTTTTTTTTTTTCAGTGGCCCGACTTTGAAATGTGAAGGAGGGGTATCCAGGTAAGCCTACGGATGTCCGACGTTTTGTTTTTTACTTGTAAAGTCGCAGATGTCTTTGCTCTATGACAAGATTTACAAACTCGCATCACAGATTTTAAGGAGGAGTCCGTGTTGTGTGTGTCTCTTCTTACCAACCTAGCCCCATCCAAAGTTTTAATTTAAGGAGCGTTTGGGGATTCTCCATTGTCGAAGTTCTAGGAGAAAATCAAGAAAGTGATCTTGCAAATATAAGCGACCTTGGCTTCCACATCCTCATGGAATAGAATGCGTTGGTATCTGAAAGGTCAATCAAGCTCTGCCCGCTTGCATTCTCGAACGTGCCTGGTATTTTCGGAAGCACTGCGTCTCCATTCTCTGTTAAATAATTTCAAATCCCTACCCCTGTCTGTCAGTTTTGAGAGGTATACCCATTTTTCTCCCAGCCCTTCAATTTCTCGTTGGAGTGCAAAGCGCCTGCGAGGTCTTTCTATTGTGCAGCAGGATCTCTCGTGATAACCGCTTGTTCTAAAACCAACCACAATGCTTGTGGTTGCCCCACTTTTTTTTTTTTTTTTTTCTTCTTTTTTTTATGGTTGAAGCAATTTTTATGTATGTTTTCTACCCCGAAATCGAAGGTGTTCCTGTACGGAATTCCTTTTTTTCGTTTCGCAGGTTTGCACCAGAACCGAAATCGTCGGCATCAAACGGTAAGCACGACTTTCCTTCTGCCTTGTTTTTATTTTGACAATGTGTGGCTAGTTGTTCTGCCGTCCTGCTACCTTCCCTTGCGGTTTTTAGCCCCACATCGTGACAAGCATTCTCACGTTTCTTTGCACTGAAAAGTCTGTCAATGATTCAGTAATGGTGCCTCACGTGTTCTCTTTGTTTCACTTCCTGCTAATGTCCCTTTCCTTTGCATTTGCGGGTGGATGTCAGCTGCTTAACGCCCGCTAACCAATTAACATGTTGCCTTGCAGAAATAATTGTTGCTGCCAAAATGGGGGACCTTCTAAGGGTAGGTTGACAGACCTTGTCCTCGCTTTGTCTGCTAACTGTTTGTGTGGGTCAACGGAGGAAATTGCTTGCTTGCTCTTAATTTGCTCTGTGCTTTTATTTGGTGTGGCAGTCTCCATTGCTTTTGCAAGCTGTTTCTCTAACTCTTCTTTGCCAGATTAAGATATGCTCATCTTTACTCAACTAACAGCTTGCTTACATGTTGTTTATTTGCTGTTTATTGTCTTTTGCAATAAATGTTTTGTCTAGTATTATCTTAAACTTGCCAATACAGTTAATTAAATATTTGCTGCATATTGAATTGTGAGTTACTATAACTGAATCACTTGTTATCATTGTCGTTTAGATGAAAAATATATATATATATATATATATATATATATATATATATATATATATATATATATATATATCACGACTTCTCCAACTTCCTTGCTTTCACCCTCATGTAATGCATCACTAGATGTTTTTAAGGTAAAATAAATGAAATTAATGGAACACCTCTGCAGTAGTATCAACATTTATGGATGGTACAGTTATTCACCTACTAGTTGTTTTTGTTCATACATTAGAGATTTGGGGTCATCAATTTGAGACATCAGATTTAGTGTTGGTGTCCTAGTTAGCTTTGTTGACTTTTCTTCATCCCACTTACTGTCAAATACAAATACCACTTACTGTCAAATATTAAAAAACTAAGCGCCCATGTAATCTATACATGGGCGCTTGTCCAGCCAAATAGGCAATAAAGGGCTTGGAAGGCAGGGTGAGTTGAACTGGAGAAAGCATATTTATTTTCACATGATGTCCCTGTCATCGCTGGTGATGGTCTCGTAGCCGCTGCAATGGGGGAATATCTTCAGTTGATGCTGTCACTTCTGAGGGGTGGGCCTTTAGCATATAATTTGCAGAATTCCCAAGAAGTTTGGGAAATTTTAATAGTGGGCGCTTGTCCGCGGTATTCAACGGTAGTCTTGTGACCTAACTTGCAAACTTGAAAACAAACAATGATTTCATTTTTGTAGTGACATGAGTTGCATTTTTATTCCTTTGGTTTGAATTTGTGTTTGTCTTGTGCAAGTTGATTAATTTACTGTACCACCTACTTATTGCACAGCCAAAGTCAATTGTTTCACTATCTATATTAAAATTTTTCATGACGTATGTTTAACATTTCTGTGTGCGCTTTAAGCAGGAAGATGTAAACAAAAACAGTTCTTCTCTTGCCATCTCCAAATTAAAAGAAAAAAGTGGTAGTGAAGGCTGCTATGACATTTTTTTATACAGAATGGAGGTGCAGCAAAAAAAAAAGACATTGCAAATAATACCTTTGACTGTCGGTTTTATCAAAATGTAAATAGCTCATCGCCAAACAGCACATTTTTTGCATGAAATAGGTTTAGTGGGTGAATTAATCATGTAACACCTGAGGCTGGTACGGGAAAATTGAGAGTCTTTCAAATCGAAGAAAAAGACAACAGTAGGAGAACGTCTTCCCGACAACAAAAGGATAACAGTAGGAGAATGTTGAGACATTCTCCTACTGTTGTCTTTTCTCTCCACTTGAAAGTTTCTTCATTTTTCTACACCACAGTCTGAAGTGTTACATTACAATTCATTATCACCAGCTCGCCTGCACACTCACTGCTATTCCTTTATAAAAAAAAATTATGGCAATTTTATTTTTTATTTTTTTACATATGTAATTGCACACACTACCGTGAAATACTGAGCAAGCGCCCACTCAAAATTCGGAGATAATGCTTGGTTTGGCTTGGCCTGGCCTGGCCACTTAGTGGCTAAATTGACTTGGTGGCTGCATGCTCAGGCAAGAAAAAAAGATCAATTTCTACAGCCGTTGTGGGCGGTGCATTTATTGTGTGAGTAAATTGGGTAAATAGTTTGGAGGGAAGGTCTTTTTAAAATGTCTCAAAAGTAGGGGTGGGGCGCTTATTGTGACAAGGGCGGATGCTCGGCATTTCACGGAAATAATACTTCAAAGACTTCCTCATTATGTCTTTGTGGAAAATTGCAGCTCTTAAAGGGCATACTCCGCTCAATTCCGAAAAATTTAGGCTTACATGTGATTCCGTTTCACAAAGCACTACTAAACAGCTCTACGTCTTCGGATTCGCGAAATGTGGAATATTATTTGTGCAATCTTAATTTAAACTACAGCTGATACCGAAACTGAAACTTCGGTTGCGTCAGGCAACATTGGTCTCGTGTCAGTCAGAGTCATGGCCACATCACGTCGAACCACGTGGTCTTGTGGCTGTTCGTGGGGGCGAGGTACAGGACACGCGACGTGGGCAGGTCTCTTCGCATGGCGTGGACGGTGATGGCCTGGGGGAGAGGGGAAGGGGAGAACACGAAAGAGGAGAGGGGGAGCAGAGAAACCAGACCGATAAGCGCGCAGGGCAGCGCAAACTAGCGCATTCGCGTTACGGTGATCACGTGGACGCCGTTGAGCCAACACCGGGAGGAGAAACTCATGACGTCATCGTTCAATTTCGCTTTGAGAAGTAAAAACAAACAAAACGTGAGAATGACGTAGTCATGCCTCTGACGTAGTGGTTCAACGTTGGCCGCTCCAACTCCGTCGCATTGACTGCGCTGACGATTGCGCCTCACGTCGCACGCTAGAGTTGGCAGATTTCGGCGACTTGGCTCATTTGAAAGTTTGCTGGCCAGTTTATTAAATATATAGACGGAATTAGATCGTAATATTTGACATGGGGTCTTCCTATATGATACTGAAGAGGGCTGCATAGTTTTCTAAATATCAAAAATGAAGCGGAGTTGCCCTTTAAGGTCACAGGGCTGACATTACTAAATCTATGGCACAATGAAATGAATATCCCCCTAATTCCTCAGGTCCATTTGCTGCTCGAGTCGATGATCCACGGTGCCCTGGTCATTGTTTTAACTTCCGCATTATCATTTTGTTTCAGCTGCGCCACCTTTGTGACGGCGGTCAGAGCCTCTTGACGCTGGACGACGCCGGCATGAGTACGCTTCACCACGCGGCGCGCTACGGACACAAAGATCTTGTGCGCTACATCGTCGCAAGTGGTGAGAGGGTGCTTTTCATTTTCCTACCCCTGGTACACACTTCAGTGCAAAGCTGGTAACAAAGCATTCAGAGAGCTGCGCCATCTTCCAAACATTGTTGTAAAAAGTCACATACTTGCGACTGGCTGCATATTGTCCGGACTGCACCTGGTATGCACCTGGTGCATTAGTCTGCAAGAGTAAAATTAGGCTGGAAAAAAAAAATTCCTTTAGATAGTTTTACATAAAAATATTCTCATTATACCTCATACCTTGAAAAATATCTGCTTCATTAGCGCACAAAAGAGGCTTGTATCATTGGAAATCATCATTAACGTCTGCCGTTCAAAAAATCTGTCACATTTTGTCATGACGAACGATCTTGGAAAAACGAGTCTATGTATAGCACCACACCTGTAGATAGTTTACACCACATGAAATTTGAACTTTTAAACGTGTATACCTGGTCCAGAAAATATGGTACCTTGAGACTGACTTTTCCTAAACCGAAGCGGCTTACCCTACCTCTGAGCTCTTCATGGGTTGGCGTAGTTTTGGAGCAGCTAACTTTGCAGTGCACATGTCTAAGAGAGGTTCGGCTGTCAGTGAACTCTTAAAGCGAAAAGATTCCCTGTCCCATACTCATTTACGACTTGAGACTCTGAGTATAATCTAGCATCAGTTGGAAGTGCTCTGACATCTCTTACCTTTGAACTGAACGTATTTGGCATGATGATGGGTGACAGTAGTATTGTAAGTAAATTAGTATTGCTCTTCAAAGTAACATTTTATTGTGTCATCTAGTAGATTGGAAAGACAACATTGTTGAAAAAATAGTCAGAGTGCAGGCGAGCTGGTGTAAGTTGAACATGATTGTAAACCTGAGACTGGGGCATGAAAGAGAACACAACAGAAGGTAGAAAAAGAGGAGGCAACGTCTCAAACTCAGCTGCAAAGTTTATTTCGTACACGCCTTTTATACCACATCTCCAACGCCGTCTCTACAAAAAAAAAAAAAAAAATTGACAAGAGGACAATGACATTTGGGTAAACCTTCTCTTATCTCCCTTGACCTCGGCTGCGAAACACTCACACAAAGGGTCACATTCTAGCATAACCACCGCCACCCGGCGAACGTAGGTGAATCACTACTGAACACAAAGAAAGGGTTTGACCTTCAAAGTTGCGTTTCCTCTAACAACTCAATCAGTCCAAAGAAACAATACTAGACACTGCTAACAGTCGGAACTTGGGGCCATCTCCAAAACTGAGAACGACATTGCCCTCCTACAACGAACCACAATTGGCTAAACACTGCGACTTTCTCGAACATATCCAAGAATACACATATAAACACTGCTAGTAAAAAAAAAAAAAACACTTTACAAGCGTAGAAATTGTTTACATTCGTTCCCAAACTGCAATGACGCCTGACTTATACAGTTGCCAGACGTTTTTATACGAATTGTTTCTTGTACTACACGTTTCATATCATTACGTTCTTTGTGAATTATTTCCGTTTCAGACCAGTTGGCTTTACAATTATTACACTCTAGAAGGTGCCTTGCTAACTCGGAATTGGACGCGTTGTTTTTCACATTCCGTTTGTGTTCCGTCAGTCTATCATTTACACATCTCGACGTCTGACCTACGTATTTAAATCCACACTCCAAAGGAATCTCATAAACCACAGAATTCTCACACGAAACCGACTTTTCGCGATGTGCCTTCTGGCAAACTTCCTGTTTCGATTCAAAAGGTGTAAGTTTGCATAACTTAAAATCGGATGTGAACACTGTTTCTACGCCAAACTTTTTCGCCGACGCTCTTATGTTATGGGAAATATCGTGAAAATACGGTATAGCAACTCGTCGGTTCCTCACACTTGGTTCATCCCGCTTTTCTCTGATTTGAATAGAAAGTTGTCGTTTTAGAAAAGTTTCCTCATACCCCGCGTCCTCCAGTCTTCCCCATTGTCTTTTTAAAGCTTGACTCATGAAATGGGTACATGATCTTTTTAGCGCATTACCAATTAATGATTTCGCAACTCCCGCCTTAACAATTTTAGAGTGACAACTTTGTTTGGGAAGCACCGGTTTAGCCATCTTCTTACCATATTCCCAACATAAACCATTTTTCACCTGAATGCGCAAGTCCAAAAACTGCAACATGTTCTCCTCTGGTTTTTCTACTGTGAAATGTAACTCCGGGGCCGTTGACCTAATAAGCTTTTCAAGATACTCCGACTTTCCTTCTTCAAACGTGCAGACAAAAATATCATCTACATATCTTCTGATGAAGCCCACGTTAGGTGACAACTCAATCATCCTGTCAAACAACACTCTATCCAAACTGTTGAGGTATATCTCAGCTAACAACGGAGCGACCGACGAGCCTATGCATACACCTTCTTTCTGGATGTATTTTCGATTATTGTATTCGAGGACTGTTGACTTTAAATAGAGATCCAACACGGTAAGGAAGCTTTCCACTGTTACGCCCGATTCCGATTGAAACTTTACCAGATTCAACTCTAGCACCTCCTTCACTGCGTTCATCAACCTCTTCTTTTCCAGAGAATAATATAAATCTTTTATATCCATGGAGAATACCGAACTCTTCCTCCCATGGTTGTGTTCCAAGATCTGAATAAGTTCTTCTGTGTTTCTCAGCGATAAGGATTTGTCCAAACTGACCTGACTTAACCCATGCTGCAGAAACTTAGACACTACTTTTTGCCACATTCCGTTTTCGTTTACAACCACTCTAAGAGGCATCTCCACTTTATGGTCCTTTAGGAAAAATTTCAAACATAGGTACATTTTGGATTGATTCATTATGCTTTTGGCAACTTGCTCTTTATCTTCTTCCTTTAACACTGTGCATATATCCCTTCTCATCTTTGCCAACTTTCCGTTCCAGTCCTTGAACAATACACTCATGGCATTTTCAGCTTTGTTTTGAAATTCTTTCATCGGGAGGATACCAAACCTCCCCGATTTATCTGTTTGGAGTAATTTTAACGACCGTGAATCTATCTCATTCTTGACCATGTTTACATCCTTAAAATTCCTTTTTCTTTCGGGTACATGTCTCCCATGACTTTATCTAATCTCCCCACCGTCTGATCCACAAAAGCCGTCTTTTCATCATGACCTACCAAGCGCGCAACGTTTTGAACAGCGGAAAACACATCGAGTCTGGAAGGCCTCACATTGAGACAAAATTTAGGTCCCTTGGCTAAAAAACTTTCCGTTCTTTCGGAAATCAAAATGTTACATGGGTTGACTACATTTAAACGGGATCCCGACACACACTGAGCACTACGCCATACCAAAGGCAAACAATTCTCCCTCCTCTTCATTATCTTAACAGAGTTCAAGACTTGCGTTCGTTTGACATACCAAATCCTGTGGAACTGTGCCTTCTTGATGTTGTCCCAGTGCTGGAACTCCTTGCGATGCCTGTAGTCCTTTCCCAAGAGGAGGTCCCAAAGTCTGTTGCACGCCGTGTAGAGTTCTTGTATTCTCCTGGTGGCTCCTTCCCTGTAGATCTTGATAACTTTCTTCTTTGAACTCCAAGATAAACCACTTGTTGATAGATGTCTGAACTGCGCAGGGTCGATGAAGTTTTTCCGCAACGAAAGTCCATAGTACGCGACGTCTGCTTCTAGTTCCGCCAAACGAAGAGAACACAACTTCTGTTGTGTTTTCTTTGTATGCCCCAGTCTCAGGCTTACAATCATCCACAACATTGTCCTTTGTAGGTGCTTGTTAATGCCATCATTTGCTGACACTTTTATTTTGTGCATATGGACTCTTTTTTTTACACCTTCACCACTGTGTATGCCCATTCTGCATCGCATGCTAGCCGCCTTCAGATGAAAATGCATTGTTTACTGAAGCAAACTTTAAAACTGTCTTTTTCTCGCTTTTCGTTCGTTGAACCAACAGCTCCTTCCTCAATCCTGGACATAACAGATCGAGAAAAGTGAGTTGGGGACCTCTGTTTTTTCTTTTTTTGAGAAGGATCTTGCACTTGCCAGAATTGTCGAAAAACTGTAGTCAAGAAGTGACTGTTGACGGAGTACCATATAACAGTAGAATCTCAATGATACGAATCTCGCGGGATCGTGGAAAATATTCGTATAATCCGAAATTTGTATGAACGAAAAACAAGTCAGATAAGTACATGAAAGCAAAGCCTGCCGTTTATTAGTCACACTCCCGGCCAAAGAAGTCAGTAGTGTTCAAAACGGCGGCTTGGGCGGGGCCGGTTTTCCATGTCTCGAAATTAACAGCGCAAGTATGGAATCCACACAAACACACGTCACCACAGGTCACAAAACAATCACACTTAGGGATACATTCACATCAGACAAGACACTCACACAGCGCTGACTCACAACTCAATATATTTCTTGCACTTCTTTTTCTTTTACGCCCACTTTTCGATATATTCATGACAGTTGGCTTCTTTTTCTTCCGACGCTTATGTGAGCTAACAAGATAAGCTACTAAGAAAAGTCAATTCTTTTTCTGATAAAGTAAGCGATGGAGTGCCTACACAATTGTCGTTATCCCTGGCCATATTTTCTGCTTCCACTATTTCTCTAGTCGAGCTGGCTACCGCTTCTGCCCAGCACTGTGCACCTGTCTAGATGTGCCGCATCCGCAATCACGGCAATGTGAGGCCTAAATGTCCTGAGTTGGCTCTACTTATGTTGTTACTGTGTTCCCGGAGTCGATCGTTTAGACATCTCCCAGTCTGGCCGATATATCGTTTCCCACAGGAGAGGGAAAGGAATACACTACTCCTTCTGTGCAGGGAGAACGAAACTGGTCCGGTGTTTTGTGGCAGCTCGCTGGATGTTGGGGAGGATTGTTCACTTTTTTGCATAAGCTGGAAAGCTTGTTTGGAGCAGAGAAGATGACGTCGATGTTGACCCTGTTTGCCACTTTCTTAAGACCATCTTCTCTGCTCCAAACAAGCGCCAGCTTATGCAAAAAAGTGACCATCCTCCCAACATCCAGCGGGCTGCACCTAGCACCGGACCAGTTTGGTTCCCTGCACAGGAAGAGATGAGTGTATTCCTTTCCCCTCTCCTGCGGGAACGATATATCGGCCAGACTGGGAGATGTCATGACGACTCGGGTCTTAGTAAGCAACATAGTAAGCTATAGGTAAATCTAGGTCAAGCATTGGTCTACATCTGCCATATCTAGACAGGTGCACAGTCACGGGAGCTAAGTGACTAGAGCAATAGTGGAAGCAAAAAATATGGCCAGGGATAAACACAATTTGATAGTAAGCACTCCATCGACTTTATCAGAAAGTGACTTTCTTAGTAGCTTATCTTGTTAGCTCACATCAGTGTCAGATCAGCAAATATATCGAAGAGCGTAAAAGAAAAAGAGTGCTAAAATATATTGAGTTGTGAGTCAGCGTGTGTGGTGTCTTGTCTGATGTAAATGTATCCCTAAGTAGTGATTGTTTTGTGACCTGTGGTGACGTCTGTTTGTGTAGATTCCATACTTGCGCTGTTGACTTGAGTCAATAGTATTCTTCCGAGTCTTCTTTTTTTTTGATATCACCCAGGAGACAGTTTTAGAACGTGTAAAAATGCTCCAAAACTCCTTTGCCAAATCTTTGCGTTTTCTTTTAGGGTCCTTGTCCACTTTCCTCAGAACTTCCAGCTTCTCTCTGAAGGACAGCGATTTTCACTTGCGTAGACACGTTAAATCAAGTCACAACTCACGCTGGACAGAGAGGCAGGATGAGGGATATCCTCCCGAAAGTTCGTTGATGAAAATCGCACGGAGTTCTACAGACGTGCACATGCACGTGCAAACAAACAATGCTTGCTCGCTGACGTTCACGTCATGAACGCCGATTCTGAATGTCGTTTTCGTGTTCACTCGAGTGATTGAGAGTTAGCTGAAACCCGCTTTATCACGTGACAATAAAAATAAAGCAGCAACCCTGGAGTAGGTGAATGAGAGTTACTCCAGCAATCCGAATTCGAATCACGTGACAATACAGATAGTGCAGCAATGGTGGACGTGGGTATGTGTTCGAGTTTTGGAACGCAGCCGCAATTATTATGATTGCAACGCGTATGTAGAAAGAACGGCAAAAAAAAAAAACGCCAAAACGGCGGCTACGGTTGTTGGAGCCGAGTGATGCTGCCCTAAAAGATGTGTAAACGTTGTCGATCATTGTTCGTGTGATCCACCGCGTCCCGATGAAGCATTCGGACTATCTCGAAATGTAATACATTACTCTTAAGGGACTTTGGCCGGGGATTTTGAAAAATTCGTATCATCCCGAAATTCGGATGAACCGTGATTGCATCATCGAGATTCTACTGTACTAGTTTTCCTGAAGGGATGCATGTTCAGGGGCCAGCTCTGCTCTACTGTGCTAAGATTCCAAGAGGCCATGTTGCCAAGAAGAGAAATCTGCTGACATTTTGTTTTCTTGTCCAGATTTATAAACTAATTTGCATACCAAACTATTGACTTTGGCAACTGCAACCCTTGAACCGTTACTAAAACAAGTTTACCACCTGAACATGTTTACAAATGAAGTTACACTTCCCTCCATTGAGCTGCAGCCCTAGTCTAGGATATGCAGAGCACAAGTTTGTCTGTTTCTTGTACGAAGGTTGATGATGATGTCAAGACAATGAGCTCTTATCGGCTGATTGAAAAAATAGTGGGTAGACCTCAAGGCCTCTAGCACTGAGGTCTACTTCAACTGTCCTTTCAGTCAAAGCCAATCAGAACTCTGTGCCGATTCTGACGTCGACTGCAACTCCTGCGCAAGAAGCAGACAGACTGGCTTTCTGCATAGTTGTTTATGCTTGCCTCTCACTCTGGGAGCGAGAAACTGGAATCACTGTCAGCTCCGCTGCACCACCCTCTTGAATAGATTGTAGCCTTTGCATCCACTGGTCTCCTTTTGTATACAGCAATGGCTAACTTCATACACTGCATGTAATAAAAGGCTTGTCAGTTTCATTCTTGAAAATATTTTGAAAGAAGTCGTATAGGATTTATTTCAAAAAGATATGAGAAGAGGTGCAAGTTTCATTCTCAAAAAGTCTTTAAAAGGAATGTGTGCTTTATTTTTAGGCATGTTTATAAGGCATGCAGACTATGATGAACAGAAGGCTTTCAGACTTTGTGCTCAAAATATTTTTAAAAAAGGCATACAGGATTCATTTAAAAGAAAAATATGAAAGAAGGCGTGCAGGTTTTCTTGACGATTTCGAAACAAAGCCTTCACACTTTACCATCTAACATGTTTGAAAGGCATGCAGGCTTTATCCTCAGAAATATTTTGAAAAAAGGACAGACAGGCTTTATTTTGAAACATAATTGAAAGGCATGCATGCTTTATTTTTTTAATAATTTTGAAATAAAGCATATAGGTTTTATTCTAAGAAACATTTCTGAAAAAAGGCATACAGGCTTTATTTTGAGACATATATTAAAGGCGATGCAGGTTCTACTCTCGAACTTATTTCAAAATAGGGCATGTAGGCTTTATTCTCAAAAAGATTGCATAAATTTGGTGGTAAAGTTCAATGTTTCACTTGTCTTGTGTGCAAGTTGAGAGTCTGACTTTGTTGCATCAGGGGACAGACTGCCCTGCACAAAGCAGCCACATACAAGCGGAGGACCATCTGCTGTATGCTGGTGGCAGCTGGGGCATCCCTCTCCAAGGAAGACAGTCAGGTCAGTCGTTTGCTGTAATTTGCATCTCGTGTTTATGCGTGGCCTCCTTCCCTTGTCTTGGGGTGTTTTGAAGTTGAAAGACAGCATTATGGCTACCGTAAGTGCCAGTGGTTCAAGTACCGAAAAAGAACTTGAAGACTGCTGTGTACGTTGACGTCGAAAAGGTCCTGTTTACCTAGTTCACCGACATGCAGGCTAAGAATATGCCCTTGAGTCGGAGAGCTGCTTCAACAAAAAGCCCGGGACTTTGTTTTGCATAATTGGATGTAACGACTCCAAAGCCAGCAGTGGGTGGTTGCAACATCTGTCAGCAGTTACAAGCAGTCTGCTCATAGCGGTGGTGCATTGGTTTCGCTTATGCTTTCCAGACTGCACGCTCTCCTGCAGTGCTAGGCACTGCTCCCATAACCGTACAATATGAGGTCGATGAACTGCATTCTTCTACCACCGCCGCATTTTCTAGTGGAATCTTGTTTGTAAACGCTCACTTGCAGCATGTGAGGCAATTGGAGGTTTTAGAAGCCTGGAAGACCAACTGAAATGCTAAAAAAAACAAAAACCTTGGTCCAACGAAATTGATGATTTAACGAAATTCTCGGCTCAAAAGACGTCTCCATTAAATCGAGATTCAACTATCTTGCCAACGGTTTGTGTACCTTGTTGCAGGGCTTCACTGCAAAGCAGCTGGCAGCCAAGGCTGGAGATGAGGACTTGGCAGCTTACCTTGAAAGTGAGGACACCTTTCAGAGCTCTGGTAGTCGGGCAGTCGTCTTGAAAAGAGGCTTTTTTCTGCAATTTTTGTCGAAAACATGGAAATTGCTGGCAGCTCACATTTCGCTGCCATGTTCTTCTATGTCTGCTAATATCTAAAAGGAAAGTCATAAATAATAATTGCTGAAAATTTTTACTACGTAAAAGTAGTGGTTTTGCCCTGTCTGCATTGTCGGGCACTTCTCCTCAAAGTGTCAGTGTTGAACTTATTGGGGAAATATAGAAATATCTTTTTAGAAACCTCCGTCAAAGTGAAGTATGTTGGGGTGAAACTGAAGTTATTTTTTTTTTATTTCTCTTCGATGCTAGCAGGAGGCTTGTGCAATGTCGCTGTTACGTGACAAGCATAAACTTGGTAGTGCTGAATTTGCAATGCATATGTGTACCCGGTGATGATGTCTGGCTTTCTCTTTTCTTTACTAGACTAAAATTAACGATAAATTTCAAGAAGGACTAGTGAAGCTTAGAGGTTCTCTAACTTATTCATTTTTTGGCTTCAAAATAGCTTTTGGAGGAATAACATAACCTTGTACCTCTGGCTAGACAACACCTCTAAAGTCATGGCCATGCTTGCCCTTTATAATGTTATAGCATTCTTTATTCTTTAATTACCCTCCCTGATTTCGTGGTCTTTTCTGGCCTCCTTCTGGCCTTGTGTGCTAAATTTTTGCTAAATGTAGCAGAAAAGTTGACGTCACATGACCTACGCACCAATTCAATTTCTCACTAAATTTGGCGGGAAAATTGATGTCATGGTTTGACGTCACGGAACCTACAAACTCAGGCTCCTAGCCAGATTTAGCGGAAAAATTGACGTCAGGTGACCTATGGACCAATTCAGTTTCTCCGCTAAATTTAGCGGGAAAATTTATGTCGTGGCCTGACGTCACGCGACCTACGGACAAATTCAGATTCCCCGCTAAATTTAGCGAAAAAATTTATGTCACGTGACCTATGCACACGGTGTAAGATAATACTACTCTTCAGGTGAGGACAGCGCGCTCCTCGCGATGTGCATGATAAAGTTCGCTCTTCACTCTCTTTCTTTCTCTCTCACTATAGTTTCAAGCGGCGCCGGCAGGTGACTCGTCGACCCGTGGGCACGTACAAGATGGCTCGTGCCGCCTCATGTACCACACGCGCTGAGCTCCAGAGAGGTTGTCGCACGTGCAGAAAGACCACGGTGTACCGGGGTGTCATGGCAACGAGATAATTTTTTCGATCTCACTCAGTTTCGCCGTTTGGCCGCCGGCGACACTGTCAGCCGCAAGCACGGTGGCAGCGGAATGATGCAGCCTTTCAGATGCCCGTCAAACGAACACTATCTAGCTTCGTTGCGCCGCGCGTTCAGCCCTGCCGTGTCCTCACCTAAAGAGTGTATCTTACACCGTGCCTATGCACCAATTCAGCTTCTCTGCTAAATTTGGTGGGAAAACACATCACGACCTTAATTAAAGACGACCTGCTGAATATCTTTCTACCAGGGTGATAATCCTCCTTGCCACCCTTCTCATTTATCCCTCTCCCGCTGCTATCTTGACGACAAGGGGACTCCTTTTTTTGCTGCATCTTAGGGCCGCTTATCCCGGCTCATCCAGCCTGTATTTGAAAAGCTGAGCCATTTCCTGACAAAAACATTTAATAATTTCTCTACAAAGTGCTGTTGACCAGTTGTCGGTTTACGGTGGTGGTATAAAGGCCCTTCCAGACATACACCGTGGCATACCTCAGCATTATGAACACAGCTCTGACTGCTAGTATGTCAGCGCTGTAGTCAAACCCACTTATAACGATCCCACATATAACGACCTATCAGTTATAACGACCAGCTTTCAGAAAATATACGAGTTCAAGGCCCTACCCATTAAAATTGGTCCAGATAAAACGACCGTTTTGAAAGCATCATACTGTTACAACAAACACAAAATCCGCTTTTGGAAGAAAAAAAAAAACTCGCGCGCAAAAGAAGAAGAAAAAAAGTAAAAATCTACATTTCAAAAAAAAAACATCTCGCGCGCAAAAGGAAAAAAAAAAAAGAAGAAAAGTAAAAGAGCTACATTTCGGGCGCGGCGCTGCGGGAGACGCTCAAGGTCATTTCCACAGCACGCAGCAGGGGAGGAAACAAAACTACAAAAGTAAAAACGCTCTCCCGGGTCGCGTAGTCTGCCGATTGTGCGTGCGCGGGAAGGAGAAGAAAAGGCAAAGGAGGAAGTCAACCACGCTGTGCTGTGTTCGTTCGTTCTATGTTTGCAAACTCTGTATTCAACTCAAGAAAAACTCAATGCTCGGTATAAGGTGGCTAGCCCCATCACCATCGTGACCGTTTGTTTACGTTCGCCATTTTGTTCTACGTATCACGCACATTCTCTCGCGTCTACGGACTCGTGTCTGTCAATTTAAAGTGAAAAAAAACACTATGAGGCTTTATTTAAACGAAGGGGCATCAAGCTGGCGGAAAAAGATAACAACAATGCAGCACTTCGTAGCATCGCAATCTCAGCAACCCGACGAGCTCGCAAAGTGTTGTTTGAAAGACGACCCTGCCAGAGGCGATGGCCGCACACTCGTACATGCGCAGGAAGCGTGGCACTTAAAACGTTAGACCTAAGCAAGTATTAATTACCTCTGTGGACAGCGTAAGAACCATCGTCCGACTAGTGCACGGCATTTATTTTTGTGTTGGCGTGCGTTTCATAAAATCTGTTTTGAGGTATGTGGTCAATCTTCATTGTGTTACTTGTGTGATAGAATCGGCAGTAATTTACTTTTTGATTTTCTGAAAGCTAAATCTGCCTGCGCATTAGAATTAGGGGCCGTTAGAATCTTGCAAACAGTTACTTTAAATAAAGAGGTGGCAGAGTGAAACTACATAACCAGCTTTATCATCCTTATTTATAATGTTTTAAAGGTAAGTCCAGATATAACAAACTACTGATAAAACAAACACTTTTCGCGGAACTATCGCGTTCGTTATAAGTGGATCTGACTGTACCAGAGCCCTGAAGTGTGTGACCCTGCCTTCTCCGGCATGCACACACAATGCTGCGCCGACTGAGCAATGAGTTAGAGTTAACTGGCTTTGTTATTTCCCGCACTGCGACGCATCTGTGAGCTGGCCTTGACGGAAAAAAAAAAAAATGTTCTTACAGGTCAGGAACACTTTGAACGGCTCGTTCAAGACCGCGAGACCGCCGTCTGACAACAGCTGAATGCTGGCGTCCTCAGCCATAGGGACGCCGGCCATTCTTCGGGGCTGACCCACCTCCTCTCGCACCAAGTCCCCACCACGTCACACCCACCAATGAGAACTCGCTGAAGAACCAGGGCTTTCGGCAACCATATCATCCGAAGATCCACAACGGCTGTTGCTGCGCGAC
Source organism: Ixodes ricinus (assembly GCA_037355805.1). NCBI lineage: Eukaryota > Metazoa > Arthropoda > Arachnida > Ixodida > Ixodidae > Ixodes > Ixodes ricinus. Next base: position 44,302 of record JAZHYW010069984.1, read on the forward strand.
GTGCCAGAGTGGGAGCCGAGGTGCATTAAAGACAAAAGCAAACAACGCTGGTGGCAAGGTAATGCTGAGGGTCACCCAAAGGCTATAACTGTTGCCTTCGACGAACAAGCGTCATTACTGAAGTTTGAACCACAAGCTTGAGCATAGCCAAAAATAACACTCGACGGACATTCAAAAAAAAAAAAAAGCAAGCTTATTTGAAAGTTGTGGTGACCTTCATCAGTGAACCAGCTACCAGCATTGCTAAAATAATTCCGCAAAGGCCTTGAATGGGGCCAGGAGCAACAGTTGTAGAAGAGGTCAGAGCAGAGCGTGGAAGGTCGTCTCAAGGTCAAGATGAATGCCCTCGGCGATGACAACCTGTGCCGGTTTAGGTGCGGACGCGAGGACAAAACATTGTGTGTGGACCCAGTCCTGTTCTGGCACAAGCCCAAGAGAGAACCTTAGAGTTTGCAAGTATGCGTCAAGGTCGTAGCGAGGTCGTGGCAAGGTCGTGGGAAAGGAGACCTCATCATGGATGGCAAGTGGTGGAAAAGGTGTTTTGTGCTGAATGAGGCACCAGCAGAGGCTTGCATTGCATTTTGTTTCTTCGTTGTCATTGTACCCTTTCCGCAGTCAGCTGGGAAAACTCATGTTGGCCTACTCCTATGAGCCGGTAGTTTCATTGAAACGTGATAATCCCCGTATAGTTTCTATTTATCTGTTTTATCATACAAATCTTGCATTATTGTCTTTCTTCTTTCTGTGCACACACACTAGCATGATGCAGCATGCACTATATCTAAATGCACTCTCTCCAAGGACGGCGGTCTTCTAGATTTTTCTCTCCTAGGCTCTTTAGCAGCGTTTTCTTTCCAATCTTTCGCGTTGGTGATCTCCTTTTTTTCTCCCTTTCGTCGCTCTTTGTGAGAAAGCAGTTTTCGTCGCTTTCACATTAGCTTTTAGGGGCTTTGTGCTTAGGGCAGCTTCTTAGGGCAGTATTATCTCGCATTTCTTTAACATCAATTCCTTTCGTACGGTGGAGCACTTGCACGAGATCTTGTTTTTCATTCTGCTCATCTTCTACGTCGCCCCTAAGCCTTGAGGATTCGTTACGTCCGCTGATGTAGCAACTCCTAGAGCCTGTGCAGCTAGTTTACTAGTTTTCAGCCGTGTTATAGTGCGCTGTTCTGGCGGCTTCTTAGAGGCACGTCGTGACGGGGCATTTCGGTTCCTGGAAAGCTCCACAACGACCGGATATCGGGCGAACGTCGGGTCAGCACGGGAGACGTCGTTTGTCCCAACGGTGCTGTCGGCACGACTGCAGGTTGCACGTCGAGGAGTGCCATTGGTCCTTCGTTGGTTGATTGCGGGTTTCAAGACGGTAGGCCCCTCCCCACAATTATAGCAGCAAGTTCCTGCGTGACACAGAGTTGCTAACACTGTAGGTGCTACCCCGTGTTTTTGCATGGCCGGGAGCCTCTTTATGACAGGCTGACTTCGCGCCGTATGTACTGTTGTACACGAGAGTCTTTGCCGATGCCCCCTCCCCCCAAGTCGAACGCCGTGACGCGGATTCGACGTCGCACCTTTTTCATACATTTGCTGGCAGCACAGATACTGTAAATAATGTAGTATTGCACACACAAACATGCATGTGTAGAGGCATCTAAAAGTAGCGCAGGATGCTGCCTTTGTTTTTTTGGTTTTTTTTTAATGTCTCGTTTTATGTATTCTGCTTTGTTAAAAGTGATGGTTTGAAAGAGCAGGGCGTGTTTTATGTATTTTTCACTCGGGCATTTTGCGGTTGGAATGCGTAGCCTTTTGAGTATGAGATTGGCACATTTCGACATATCATTAGCTATTTTACGTGAAAGCATGACTGGTTGAACCACAGCTATGGGTGTATTGAATTGAGAAAGAAACAATTGGGGGTGTTGTAGTTATATGTGACTTCAATTGGCAACTGAAAAGAGAATGAAATGATGCCTTAAAAGGACCATGAAATGACTGTCGTGAGGTTATTGTAAACCCTTCTCATTCATCCGGCACATAGTGGGCATCTGTTTTAGTTTACATAGACAAATCAAAGAAATTTAAAAAATAATTTAAAATCAAGTTTAATTTTTTTTTTCCTTCACAACTGCTTTTGTTTTTTACAAGCCTGCAGTCATGCATATGCAGTGCGGAAATCACCTAACTCTCTGTGGTCGATGACTTGTTCAATCAGGCTTACTGGAGTCGTCAATGGATTCGCAGAGCCTCAGAGGTAGAATAGGAGGGGAAAAAGAATTGCGGTGGCTTAGCTCGGCTATGCCAGGATATACGTCGCGTGAGCTTATGCGCACAAAATCACAGGCGCTATCAAGCGGCTCCGGTGCAGCGTCAGACTTGGCTACTGCGCAACGGAGGCGCACAGCTGGGCACGCAGCGGCGCCAGTGCGTCTGCCACAGCTATGACATCACTTCTCTGGAATGCGCAGACCGACGAGGCTCGCGTTGCGGCGGCGGCGGAGGCGCGCGGCGGCTCCGGCGAGCCAGCTGTGCACCGTGTGACGTCACTGCTCCTCGCGCTATGCGCAGCACGGCTCTTTAGGAGCCACGCGAAACTGCTCAACCTCGGCCAGTGTAGCTCACGCTACAAAAGAAAACCTGCCGCCTGTAGCCAACAGAAAGTTGCAATGATGATGTTATATTCATTAGCGTAATTTCACGAGGGGGGAAGGATAATCTAGTCTACCACCATCAGCAGTCATTTCATAGTCCCTTTAGCATCCTGCTGTTATCCCAAGAAGGGGAGGGGGTTGAAAAAGTGAATTGTCAATCGCCACTTCAGTTAGATACTCTTCTTTTCTTTTTCTTTTTTTGCTGAAGTTGACTTTATAACTCGTGTGACAAAAACATGCACACTTGCCCATCCCAGCTTGGATGCCGTGCAAGCAGCTGAAACGCTCATTGGAGATTTTGTAGCCCAAAAGTTGGCAGGTTCCGTGTTTACGTTCTCAGCTTTTCTTTTTATCAGACTGCAGCCTTAATTTGACTAGTCTTGGCTCACTTCTTTTCACGTTGAGCAGCCATGACTATGGTTTGAGGGTGGAGTTTGTTTGGCCCTTGCCAAAACGGTCTAAGTCAAAACTGTGTTTTGTTTCCCGATTTTGTTTTCGTCGCTCGCTGTGCTTGACTTACCAACAGTGGTCTAGTGCAGCGAGCTGCCCTTTCAGGCAGTATCCCATTTGTTCTGATGAATGACGATGTCATTGCTGTTCCTGCCCAAATAACTTGCCGAAGATCTGTACAAGCCCATGTGACGCGTTGGGGTTGGTAAAGAGGCACTTGTGACACTAGAGTTACACCATGTGGACGCAAGTTTCTTGTATCACTTCTTTGTGTTAACCCGTGCCAGTGACATCCCCACTTGCCTGAACTGATTGTATTTTCGTTTTTGTGTTTTAGCGAGAACTCTGACAGTTGCTTTCTGGGTATCCGTTGAGTTTTCTTATTTTGTCTTCCAAAGAATTTCACGGAAGGAAACATAACAAGTTGTGGGACCAAGGGCATACATTGCCTACAATTATGGTGACGTGCAACTGTCGTGGAGGGCATTCTGATATTCGACGGGAGAGACAATTTTCTGATGTATGCTTCAACAACAATGCAACCTTGAAAAAAAAAAAGAAAGAAGAATTGGGTCGCTGTTTGTTTTGTTGTTTCACTTTATTCTGTTTGAGAGTGGGCTGTAATGCGTCCGTGCACACTTGCCACAACGTTCACTCATTCACTCGAGCCAGTCCCTGCACTTGCAAGGACAGAGACGCAGCAACGGCGTGTTTGCCTAATAATCACCGTGTGACACATATGCCAAAAACTTGCCACACGAAGTTGCCCAGGCCGGTGGTTTGTCCTCGAGAACCCCTCTCTACCAAAGTGTACATGTACATATTATATATATATATATACATACGAAAGAAAGCCATACACATGACCACTTTAGGTACGCCTATAGGGCAAACGTTCTCCTCCGAGTACAATAATTGGTGCAACCCCCGCCCCTTCTCCTTCAAAGACCGTAGACGTTAGCTGGTCGGGGAAAGGTGTGCGGTAACCTTGGGTTTTCTGCCCCGTTGTTACGGTGACTTGCACTCTCGGAGAAGCAGACGACGAAACGCTGCATTCTCCGCGAAACGTCACTGAGGGTTGAGTGTAGCCGTTCTAGCTCCTTCCTTTGGACAGTTAGTCGTTCTGCCAGTTGCCCGCGTGGTTGTTTTTTTTTCCACCTCCCCAAGCTTGTTACTGTTGTCACTGTTGTAGGGTTGACGCTGCTGAGAACAAGTTGATCTTATAACGTTGGCCGAGTCGCCGTGTTGCGTGCGTGAGACGGGCCTGACGACCTATAGTGCACCGCCCTTTTTCTACAGAACCAACAGCACGGGCATTTCTTTTTTTTTTCTTTAAAGAAGGAAACAAAACCTTTGTAACATTTCTCAAAGCTGTTTTTTATTTTTTTTTTTGCTCTTAACGGTATTGTTGTTTGCTCGCAGTTACCACGAATTGAAGCCCACTAGAGGTGGCGCCATTTTCCGGAAAGACGCGTGTGTGATGTCACGCGAGTATCGTCGTCGTCATCAACTGGCAACCATGATTTTAAGCAGCAAGGTGGCTGAAGTGTTGTTACAGTGAAGCGTAGCTCATAGTAGCTCCTGAGTAGCTCTAATGGTGACAGCTGGGCAACGTCACATGTGAGCTTCTCTGAAAAAAAAACTGCAGCACCCACTTGTCGGTTTTTTGTTTTTATAGTCTTTTTTTTTTGCCCAAAGTTGTTTGAGTGCGAAATAAAAAAAGAAAGGAACTCGTCACAGCGGAAGGATGCGATCATGTGCCGCACGCGTTGTTTGTTGGTGGTAGTACATTGTTACCAAAACGGAAAGAAAGACGACTTCGTAGGGGCGCTTTGTATCCTGTCGAAACTGCCCGCAGGTTCTATTTTTCCTCACCTGCATGTGCTTTAAGCAGTCATCTCTTCTCGAACGGTGTATGCTGCGGACGCAAATCCCCCGAAGAAAATATACTGGCGTTTCTCAATGGTCTACAGTAGTTGGCCGATACGACCTCGTTTGCAAAGACGGTGGACGACTTGTTCCTTTTTAAATCTTAACGTTCGAGCGCTGATTGCATTTCTTGTTGGGATCGGGCTGCCTAAAACTTTTCGCACAGTCGGTACTGGCTGTTGTGTGTGTTTGAATTTTGCTACAAGCTTGCGATTTTTTCTTACCAACACGGTTCAAAGGCTGCGCACATTTATTGACGACTGCTTCTTTGGGTTCCTCGACAGAAACGCTTTAATCCTTCCGTGGATGCAAACGAAGCCTGCGTTTTTGTTTGTTGCTATTTCTGTTGTTTTCTCTGCAAACGAGTGAGAGAAAATAAATTTTGAAATACAGGAGGGACCAAACTCTTTCTTGTTGTCGCTTATTCCTTGTGAATACTTCCACTTTTTTTTTTTCACTCAAGTTTTAAAAAGTTGTGATTTCAAATGTCTGGTTTCTCCTTCCCTAAAGCTCTTTCCTCTTCCACAGTAGCAGAGCTAAGGCTGTAGAGTAGGCAAGTGGAGAGGAAGAAATAACCAATCATGGCGTGCAGAGACTTTGTGGGCAGGGCTTCTGGTTTTCTTAACCTGCAACAGACTATGAAGGTTGGAAACAATCTGTGTGCTGCATTTTGGGAGCGGAGATTTCCGAGAGGACATGGTAGCGATTTTATCCAGATGCTACAAGAACTGTAGCAGCTAAATGGACCGATATGGTGCAGACTTCATTCATGTCCACCCATCTCGGTTGGTAGGCAAATCAAGCCGGCATTGGTGACACCAAGCGACCATTCGTGAAAACGAGGGGCTATTTACAATAGACACCTTGACCGATGCGCTTACGAGAGGTTAGAGATTCGCTGCATTATATTTGCGCGGGGCATGACGCACCTTTATAGAACAGAACTTTGTTACTATTAGTTCTCATATTTTTGCATTTTTCACATCAATGCTGAAATGAAGTCTTGAAACATGCTATATTGGTGGCGGTGTTAGAAACTGCGCAGCCCCCCCCTCCCTCCCCCCCCCCCGTCGAAAATTTTTATCTTTGACGGGGGGGGGGGGGGCCCTGTCAAAGATAAACATTTTTTTTTTAACTGTTTGGTGCTTGAATGTGCTATGTACAGAGCGTGACACTGTTAGCGCGAACAAGCGATTGCCAATTTTTCCAGTTTTTCTCTTTGAAACCAAGGGATGTGATCCAAGTTATTATTGCTACGGAAAGAGCTCATTTAGTTCTATAATGTAAGCGATAAAACTTCGTGCTCCCTAATACTATTTAGAAGTAAATGTAAAAATGTGCCGATGTCGTGTTCGCGCTAACAGTGTCGCAATATGTACGTCACAAAAGGCACCCCCACCACACACAAAATCTACGCCCGCGAAGTGCCGCGTACATGCATGTACGGGCAAACCCTCCTTTGTTTTCTCGCTGCAGCCCACTGCAGCGGAGGCAACGTTACTAGAACCACTCAGTTGGAAAACTACCATAAAGCCTGTTCTGAAAAAGTGGCACCTATCCGTCCGTAATCCAGAACCGAGCTAATGGCGATCGCAACGCCGCCATTTTTCTCACAGCGGCCACTCGGGGACCAGCACGGCTGCTTGTATGACAATTGCATTCGAGAAGCTTCCACTGTGATTATTCTATTTTGGCTTTAATCGGCCATTTTGGCGCCGAAACATATACCGGTGGACGGGGTTTCAGGGATGCCAACCCCCGGCCGTCTCCCTAGTGGACGCGCCGCGAATTACTTCTGAAATTAGGACTCGCCGAGGTCGGGACGCGCTACCGAAATCATCGGTGAGACATGGTTGTATAAAAACAATATTAATTGTGCCGCAAAACCTTGTAAACTAGAGATTTTAGAATACATCATGCGCCTGTTATTTTTGTAGCGTTAGCTACACTGGCCGAGGTTGAGCAGTTCCGCGTGGCTCTCATAATGAGCCGTACTCCGTGCTTGGCAAGCGCGAGGAGCAGTGACGTCACATGGCGCACAGCTGGCGGGGTGGAGCCACCGTCGCCGCGTGCTCCGCTGCCACCGCGCGCGCCTCGCCAATCTGCGCAAGCACGAGGAGCAGTGACCTCACACGGTGCACAGCTGGCGTGCCGGAGCAATACCACCTATGAAGACATTGGCCGGAGCCAGCCGCCGCCGCGGGCTCTGCAGCCACCGCGCGCGCCTCGCCGGTCTTCGCATTCCAGAGGAGTGGCGTCATAGCCGCGGCAGACGCACTGGCGCCGCCGCGTGCCCAGCCGTGTGCCGCCGTTGGGCAGTAGCCAAGTCTGACGCAGCACCGGAGCTGCTTGATAGCGCCTCTCATTTTGTGCGCATAAGCTCACGCTACGTATATCCTGGCATAGCCGAGCTAAGCCACCGCAAGTCTTTTTTACTAATCTCCTATAAAAATTCTACAAAAAAGTTTATTCCGTTTGTTTTTGCGCAAAAACATGCTTTCTGAGAGTTCAAGGTGACCACAGTAAAGAAAATAGATTAAGAGTGGCGCTGCTATCGTGTTTATAGCTCGGTCTCGGTGGACGCCAACGGGCCAGGTTTGGTTTCAGCGGTGAGTTTCCCAACTGAGTGTTCTAGTAACGTTGTAGAATCGGATCAGTCAGATGGTTGGATGGATGGATAAATTCCGCCGGTCACTAATTTGCCAATTTAACGTGTGTGTGTGTGTGTGTTTTTTTTTTTTTGCTATATTTAGCGGTTGGCAGTGTTGTCTAGCGGAAGAAATTACCGTTTTACAGATGTTTTCGATGTTGATTTTTTCCGCAGCAGTTTTCAAGTCTGTTGACGTTCTTTCTGGAGGTCTAAAATGTTTCCATTTGTCAACGGTAAATAGCTAAGTTCGGTGTTAAATGCTTGCTTTGGGAGATTACTTACCTTTGCTGTAGTGTAAAACAGAATAATCTGAGCAATTCTTTTTCTTTCCAAAAACAAAGAGCACGTCCGTGTTTCCCGATTTTACCGCTGATGCATTGTTGGAGCTGCCTGAGAGGCACCCTGCGAGCGCTCACTTCCCTGATCTCCTTTCCCTTTTACATTCTTTCGCAATTTGACAGTTTCTAGAATAAAGGATCGTACATCTTATATGTATATAAAATTTATCACCCTAACCCCAAAACAATGCCTCCCGTTTATTGATTATCGCGTTTTCGAAACACCACTCTCTATTTTTTAATCTCCTTGAGGGACTAAAGTCTGGTAAAATGTTTTGGTGGTTCCCTCTTCCCGTAATGTGTCGTATTCTTAAAGGGTATCAGAATACAGTTTTTCGACGGGCACATTATGTTCAAACTTGCATGTTATTAGAAATAGGTTCTAGCATTATCACATCGAGATCCGATGCAATATTGTTAAGTATTCTGTAAATGATTTTGCTAACACCTTGAATTCTGCCAGCTGCTACTTCCATAAATCCCTGCAGGCAACACGGCGCGCGTTGCACTCTGGGAACTAGTTGGCCAGGGAGGAGAGTGGCATGGTTTCGGTTTCGATCGACACGTCGACAAGAGATTACACACAGAGAGTCAGTGGCGTAACTAGGGGGGGGGGGCAGGGGGGCACAAGTGCCCCGGGCGCTCACTTGGGAGGGGGCACCGAGCCGAGTCCACCCAACATGTGCCCTATGGAAAAAAAAAACGGCAGCGGGACTACGCGAGGGCGCGCGAAATTTCATTTGCCACGGGCTGCGAGTGGGTGCGAAATTTCATTTGCCATGGGCGCCATCATATCTAGTTACGCCGCCACTGCAGAGAGTGGATTATGAAAGGGGCCCTGCAATCATAATTAAGCGTCTACCTTTTTCGCGGTTTCCACGTCCCTCGGGGTTCGGGCAAGCCAGCGGGCACGGAGAGAGTAACTAAATATTAGTGCGTCATATTTTAACCGGACGACGCGAGAAACCTCCTCCACCGACGGGGGCGACCTGCGGTACCGAAAGCGCGCGTAATGTGACGTCTTAGGTCCTGGGCTTACTACTGCATGGTCAGAGCCGCTAAAAGCTTCTTTTTAGTCGAAATACAAAATATAAGTGGCGCGAACCGTTTCAATTATTTATAAAAGTAGTTTTTGTTCAGTATTTTAGATCAGAAAAGAAACAAAATGCAGTTCATAAAGTACGGAAACAAGAAATGATCCGTCGACATACCCGCCATCAAGCGGTGGAAAAGGCGGCGCATACTAGAATGGAGTAGTGGGATCAGGCGCCGACACGGAAAGGTCCCGGATGTACGCGGCGGCGCTGCGGCCGTAGGGACCGAAGGACCCAACCGGCTCTGAGCGTTCCCAAGGCCTTCGGTGAGCAGCTTTGTCTGGCGGTTTGGCCGTTTCGCGGTATGGCAGCGCGAAGTGGCTCCCATTCTGAACTGATCTTTACCCCGTGTTTGCTGTCGTTTGTGGCCAATGAAGTGTCATGCCGATTTTGTGTTTAAACGCGCAGCAAATGCAATGGAGCCGCTCTAGCTGCCCGCTACATAGAGCCTATCCAGAACACGCTTTAGTGGCGCCCTCTCGCGCCGTCGACACGGAGTACGGCAGCCGTGAGCGCTCGCTCAGCTCACTAACCCTCGGTCTAGTTCACGGCCACTCAAGCAACCAAGGACGTCATGAAGGAGGTTATTTTTTGCTTGTTTTTGTAATTTTAATTTGCCTATAACTTTTAAAATAAAGCGAAATTCGAGAAAAGAAAAGTGTCATTAAGTTACTACGTTCAGTGCGCTCAGGTTTGGTGCAAATTAAAAATTAGTAAAAAAGTCATTTGCAGGGCTCCTTTAACGCATAGCTTGGGGTCATTTTACTGGTGCCCAAGCACGTCAAGGTGTCATTAAAGGGTCCTGCAACAGCGTTTTGACTGAATTTTAATTTGCACCCGAACCTAAGTGCACTGAACGTAGTAACTTAAAGGGACACTCAAGTGGTTTTTGAGTTCGTGTTTTGATGATGACAGCTGAATTTAGACGCCCCAAGTATCCCTAAAAACCAAATAGTATAGTCATACGGTGATTATTTCTTTAATAAAATGTAATTGAAGGCCGCCAAACCTCGGATCCATCCGAAAACGAAACCACTCTCATTGGTCCTCGCACGCTTATCAAAAATATCTCGGGCCAATGGCGTTGGACGACGTTCCGTCGCGCAGTGATCCCGAGGTAGCCGCATCGGCCGAACCTCTTTGTCATTCGAGCTTCGATCATGGCGGCGTTCTCTACGCTCGAGGACCTGATGCCGTTGGAGGTTGAAATTCTTCGGCGGACAGCCGACCTGGGGATGATTTCCTATGACGCCACTCCGACGTGCGATGTGGACGATAGCAGCGCTTCGGAGTCCTGTTCGGGTTCCGAGGACGATGAAACGCAGACCTTTTCGGGCGTTCTTCGATTTTCGGTTGGGGCAAGTCGTAACCAAACCAACGTTTGACATCGCAGCGTTACCTCTGTTACGTGATGTCAAACGATGTCGCCACGTTGACTTTCGCCTCGGGAGGACGGGGGAAGGCTGGTTCAGACATGTGCAACGAGCGCGTACCTACGACTGCGTCCGTTGCAACCGGAGCGACCGGAACGACAGCTCTGCGCCGCGCGTACACACCTGAAATTACTACAAGCACAGCGGGTCGCCGTCAGCTGTTTCAGCGGCCCCTCTAAAAAGGGGACGCACTGCTACTCAATGCCGTAACAGAATAGAGACAGACAGTTTTCTATAGCCTAAAGCTTTATTATTGATTTTTCTTGATAGGCTTGCAGGGTACAGTGGATGAAAAAAAGAAAATAAAAAGATGCCGTACGCCGTCTTGGACGATCACGACTCTATACACGACATTGCAATAGTACAAATATCGCCACACGCATTTTCTACGATTATAAAAGACAATGTAATCTTAGCAGCGATATAGCAACGTAGAAATATGATTTCGTGATCAGATAGACGTTGCGAGCGTTCAGGATTGCTAACACTAATAACTTTTCTCCGGTGATGAAAACGCGTGAAACTTCGCGTCCTTTATACGGTACGCGCCAGTAATACCTTGAACTTGAGCACACGCATGAAATGCGCCAAATAAGAAATCCGGGCGATGTTCGAGGACACAAATGCTTAGAAAGCACCACTGTAGTCGAAGTAAACAAACACGACGGCACGGGCGTTTCTGCTGTCTTGAGAGTGCCGCCACGGCATCGCCGCACGAGTAGGTGGGTCTTCCCTTCTAGTACGTGCTGGGTTATCATAACGACACACGACGAAAATTCACAGTCAAGGATAGCGCTTTTACGCGGAACGATGAGCTTTCACCACGCCGTCCACGTCGATGATCAACACCGACGCCATGTGCGCGCAGATACGTGCGCTTCCGCGCATCCCGGGGAACGGGAAATTCACCCCCGCGGAGGACGGCAAGGAGAAAACGTAGTCCCTTGTTTGTGAAACGATAATTGCAGTATCGCGTATTCTAAACTAGAACTATTTTACGTCTTGTGAAATTGTCATGCACAACATATTTAAATAAACTGAAAATTGTTTCTTTAGCGAAACTTTACAAAGGCCGCCAAAATTTTCAAACATACGATAATTTCATTGGTCCTCGCAAGTACAGGAAAGAGTCCGCACGTATTTTATTCCTGCGTGATTAATAGGCGGTTCTGCCTTTTAAAACTGAAGATACTCATTCACTGACACTTCCTTAACGCCATCGCACCAAAAAGTAGCTTCTCCAGAAACCGCCTGAGTCATCCCTTTAATGAAACTTTTCTTTTCGCAAAATTCGCTTTATTTTAAAAAGTTATAGGAAAATTAGAATTGCAAAAACCAAGCAAAAATAACCGCTTTCAATAGACGTCGTAGGTCCTGGCTTGAGTGGCCGTGAACCAGAGGAGCGAGCAAGCCGGCCGTGTCGCGGCGGTCGCCTATTGTTCGCCGCGACCTAGCGGTAGCCGCCGCAGGAGCATCGGGGAGCCATGGCGACGAACAGCACGGCGGACAGTGTCCCCGTCGTGATTACGACGGAATTTAAGGCAGTTACGAATTCCGAAAAGTTCCTTCGGTAGCAGGTGCCGCCGGCGCAGAATCATCGGGAAGTAATAGCAACGAACAGCACAGAGGACAGTGGGCGATTACGAATCCGGAAAGCTTCTTCGGTAGCCGGTGCAGAATCATCGGGGGAAAGCAATGGCGATGAGCAGCACAGCGGACAGTGTTCCCGTGGTGATTACGACGGGGTTTAAGGAGTTTACGAATCCAGAAAGCTTCTTCCGTGGTGCCAATATGACGAAGGAAAGCTCCTTCATGAATCTGGCCGCGTGTACGACGTGAAGGAGGTCCGTTTCGACGGACAAGTGGATGTCACGGAGCGCCGTACTCCGCAAACAAAATTAAGCGCGCCCGCAAAAAATTTGTTGGCGTTGAGTGGACTGCGGTAATTATATGTACGTTTATTTCTGAATCAGCTTGACAATAACTGGGCGATTTTTTTCGCGCCGTTCAGCGATTCCCACTACTATCTTCCTGTAGGCTGATGGAAACATCCAAGGGTAGGCTTAGGTGGGCGACCGCACTCCGCTTCTCGATTCCGGTGAAGTATTTGCTGCATACTTTAGAGTTTGCCGTCGGTGTCGATGCTGTTCCATTGTCGCTAGAATAGAAAAAAGTTAATTGTATTATTCGTCAGCAGCTTAAACAAAGCGCGAACTGGAAGGTAAGAAACGCCACTAACCTGTACGACGAGTCGCACCCAGGTCGCGCAGTACTCCGCCTCGTACGGCTTCGAAGGGACGATGCGGTACTTCGTGCCGTGCGCGATCTTGCACGTACTGTTGCAGTCGACCACGCAGCAATTGTTGCAGCTTTCTTGGTGCGGAATAGCCATCTCAGAAATTACAGCGCTAACCTGGCTAAACCCGCCACAACGCACAACGTAAGCTTCACCCTTGTTGGTGTTAGACTGGTGGCGGCTGATAAAAACCCGTTTGCTCTACTGACGTCTAACCCCTGGTTAGCTCAGTTGGTAGAGCGCTCCACCTGTAATGGAGAGGTCCCGGGTTTCGATACCCGGACCAGGCGGAGATTTTTCCGTCGCGCACCGGTCACCTAGCTGTGTTTGGAGTAGAGATGGGTCGCTCAGGAGTGAGCCGGATTTTCTGAGCCGCTCTTTTTAAAGAGCGAGTGAGCCGTGGCTTAGTAAAAGTGAGCGGCGGTTCTTTTGGGAGCCGGTTCTATCTCGTTCAGTCAGCCGTGCCGAGTCCCGAGCCAGAGCCGGGACAGGGCTGGGCATTGGCCGGGTCTTTTGCCGGGTGCGATTTGCACGCCATCTATTAGTAGTGAGGGAAAGCAACTCCATTCCGTTCCTGCTGGCATGACGACGAAAACAGCCCTTTTGTTGACAAAAGTGGCACCTTCCTGCTAGGGCCGTAACTGAATGGGGCCTTGACGCAGCGGTCAACGAACGGCGCCATTCTTGGAGCCGGCCACCCGGCTCCGACAGTGCGGTTCGGGACATCTACGGGGACGGCTCAGTGAACGAGAGAGAGCGGACTTTCTCTCTCCAAAAGAACCACGGCTCACTCGTTCTTTAAAGAGATGCTGAACCGAAATCTGGATTCCACAAAACACGCGGCAAAAGCGTGCAACGGGATGCTGCAAACACCAAAACATCACTCGTACAGCGATATCTCGAACGGATGACCGTGTATTTAAAACAAATGAAGCGCATTTGACAGATATGTTGACGTCTTGTTTCTCCGAGAAGGAGAGGGAACGGCCTCGCGCCTTCTCCGCCTCGCCGCCTTGAGGGGCGAAGCGAAGAGAGGAGAAAACAAGATACCTCTACGTCGCGCACCTTGTCGGCCTGGTTCAATCTCGACCTCTTTTTCCAAAAAATATGGCCGTCCGTTCGAGATATCGCCTTAGGAGTAGTGTTGTGGAGATTGTTGCGTCCCGCCTACAGCTCCTGCTTTTGTTTTCCAATCCAAATATTTTTATTTGGGTCGCTCCTGAGCAACCCAATCGCCGAGGTGAGCCGGTGAGCCGTTCAAATGTGCCGGTTCATTTCAGTGAGCTGAGCCGTTCCGAGCCGCTCACTGAAGTGAAACCGTTTGCCCATCTCTAGTTTGGAGATTTGTGTTTGTCCTTTGTCCATATACGTTCCCCATCTCCGGGATGAAATTTTCATTTATTGATTGGGCACAGCCAACGCAGCGGCTGGCGAAATTACCGTACTGCAACCCCAACCATTTTTTCATCAGACGCCCTGGTCGGGAAGCCGTTGAATCACGTTCCTTGTCGAGCTCATCAGGCGCTTTCACATTATACGCTAAATGGGGAACGCTCAAGGACTTCCCTGTTAAATGTGGACTGTTCTTATGAAGCAGGCGTAGAGCCTCTTGCATTGCATTTGCTGCGTGATTCAGGCTGTTTCGGCATGTACCTTCTTCTTTAACTGTGTTTGAGGTAGAATACGTTACGGACGGGGCCCTTCGCCTGCCCGCCAGTAATGCCTCTAACGCTTCGGACACTGTCCGCCGTTCGTCAGCGCCTCATCCCGCCAGCACGCCAACCGCCGCTTTCTTTCGCCCGGCGGTATCAACCGGTCATTTCAACATGCGCCGCCATTGTTGTTTCTTCCAGATCTCGATAGCGGTTTCCAGCTTCTCTCTTCTGCCGCTGTTGAAACGGTTCGCGACGCTTATCATTTTGTCGACCAAAGGACTTTGGCGTCATCACCACGTTAATGCGACTGGACCAGACGTCCATTTGCTTTCGGTGCCGCCAGGTGCTCTCAATCTGGTGGAGGTTTTCCATCGTCGGTTAATGCTGTTTGCCGTCTTTATTGATATCTCCATTGCCGCTGACTACCAGGGCTTAAGGGACAGAACCACAAAAAGGTGAACTGGTTGGTGCAAATTAAAATTCAGTAAGGTGTTGCGGGGCCCAACGTATTCTCTGTAACGTTGGGCGTGTTTACGTTGCTCAACAGCTCAGTGGCCGGACCTCCAGGCGCTGAAACCAGACGCCATAAACTGTCTTAACGGCGCTTCTCTTTGCTTTATTCGTCTTTCTTCAGCGTTTTGTTCGGTTGTGACTGGTGCTGGGCTTCAGGATCTTCGCTGTGTACGATCAAGAGCTGTAACCAGCAATAAAGTATCACCACATCAATTCATTTTGCGTGGTGTGACGATGAGTTTGTTCGACTGCTGGCGGGCGTCCTGAACTGATAATTTTTCTGTTGCGGCACTTTCTCATTGCTGGTGCGGGTAAAACAGACGTTGGCATCCGGCTGTTTGCTGCTCATCTTACTCTTCTCCGCGTTTTCATTTGGTGAGTCACCAGCCGTTACTAACGTTCACGCTCTTCCCGCAAAGGTATCTTCGTCTGCTGGTACATTCTTTGCCTGACCGTTTAAGTAAAGTCAAACGCTGTGACGGGCATCTCACCTGTTCACTGGTGGCATGGCATCAGACCTATTGTGCTCAACCGATGAGTATTCGCTTGTTGACGGTTGCGCGTATTATATTATTTATGTGTTTGCTTTCTTCCGGGCTGATGCCTTTAGTCATTTCTCGGTCTGCTCGTTGCAGGCTTTGATGATGAAAATCATCTAAAAAGGCTGCTAAAGATGAGACGCGCTTAATGGGGCCTATCTTGTGTCAGTCTGTTGCGAAAACAATCTCTATATTTCCGTTGGTGAATATATGATGACACGAGCGAAGACATCATAGTAATTGTTCTGCAGATAGTGAGGTCGAATTTATTGCGTTTCCTTAAAAGTTCATGCGCCAACGCTGGGCTCATTAACTTTGATACTCCTGTGAGGATGCGGCTTGCTTTTCGCCCAATGAAGTAACAAGAAGCGGACGTTTGGCAAACAAGCATACGTGTAAGGCTCAAGGTGACCAAACTTCAGTTGTAGTTCACTGGTACTAGACGGGATTGTGGACATTGAGCTCAAATATGCACTCGTGGGGTGAGGGCCACGTCTTACTACGTTTGCATATGCACGCACAATATTCGGTGTTTCGGGAACCAAAGGGAAGTGCCCCGGTCTTCGCTTTTGTATCGCTCGAGAATGAGTGTATTGTACATGCGTAAAAAGTCAGATAATCGAAAACGCAAGCAGCGCGTTCGGTCGCGGCGTGATAGCATGAGATGAAGCTGCTCAATCGAAACCGAAACTGAGTGGCCAACTGGTTCTCAGAGTGCACTGCGTGGTATTTCGCCGCGATGGGGCGCGTCGGTTTTGGAAGAAGTAGGAAGAATCTTCGTGACGCCGTATCGAAGAACAAATTCGCTCCATGCCTGATCGACCTTTTGGCGTGATTTTACATTCGCGCTAAAGTCGGTTTACAAAAGTTAACTGTCAAACTTTTTTTTTAAATTTGATTTTTGTGTTTATTTTAGGACATATACTCGTCAAAAATGATCCGAAATACTTAGCACTAGCTTCGTAATTTATCGTGACAGAAATGCTCTTATTACGATCCTGATTTAAAAAATATTTATCTGGAACGAATCGTTTCGGCGTGTTTCTGATACTTTGTTTTATTAGAGTTATCAAAAGTGTGATTATCTGCAAGCCAGCCTAATATCGTGCCTATTAATTATATCCCGAAATAGTGGCATGGCTCTCCCATAATCTTCATGGGCGAGTCTCAGCACAATGTTGAAATTGAAAAATTAATTTTGTTTTTTGTTTTTACAAATTATTGATTTAAATATTAAACAACAGAGGGGCTACGACGATCCTTGTGGTGCTCCCTAATTTATTTGTTGTGGTTTACCTTTCATAGATTCAAAAATAAAACTAAGGCAATTTTATTATCAATGCTTTGCTAACAACGTTGTAAAAATCCTCGAGTAGTTCAGTAGTACTTTTGTTTTAAACCAAATCGCAATTTGAATAATATTTTAAAAAAATCGTCACAAAATAAATTAATATTTTGACCGTACATTTCTCTATGATATGAGCAATTACTGGCAGAATTGAGATAAGCCTATAGTTGCCTAATTCTTTTATACTTCCACTACGATAGCGCATTTTAGTCCTAGTGGAATTTTTCCTATTTTAAATATCCCGTTCGAAATGGCAAGCAGAACATATTTTATTTTTTCGAAGTTCCCCGAAAGGTTTGTTAGGTGAATTTGCTCCAATGCCAATCTATTTTTTTAAATTATTATTGATATTGAATTTATTTTACGTCGATCTTGTTCTGTCATAACAGGAACATAAGCTGGATTCACATTTCCGCCCGGCTTGTTGGTGGCATTTGATCCTGTGATATATTGCCTCAAAGATTTTCTACTTTTACAAAACTGTTAATAAATGTCTCGCATAGGAAGGTGACGTCAATTGATTCACCAAAATTACTTCTTTTTTTCTTTTTTGGCGGGGGAGTTGCTTTTTTGCTTTACCAAATTGCTGGTTCACCAAGTTCCAGGTTTATTTTGTATTTCCCGCCCTGTTCATGAATTGGTTAGCATAGTAGTTTCACTTTGCAATCTTGATTTTCGCGTTTTTTGGACGGAGTTCAGTTTTGTAGCGTGAGCTACACTGGCCGAGGTTGAGCAGTTTTGCGTGGCTCGCATAATGAGCCGTGCTCCGTGCTGCGCAAACGCGAGGAGCAGTGACGTCACACGGCGCACAGCTGGCGCGCCGGAGCCGCCGCCACCGCGCGCGCCTCGCCGGTCTGCGCGAGTGCGAGGAGCAGTGACGTCACACGGCGCACAGCTGGCGCGCCGGAGCCGCCGCCGCCGCAGGCTCCGCCGCCAACGCGCGCGCCTCGCCGGTCTGCGCATTCCAGAGGAATGACGTCATAGCCGCGGCAGACGCACTGGCGCCGCCGCGTGCTCAGCTGTGCGCCTCCGTTGCGCAGTAGCCAAGTCTGACGCTGCACCGGAGCCGCTTAATAGCGCCTCTCATTTTGTACGCATAAGCTCACGCTACGTATATCCTGGCATAGCCGAGCTAAGCCACCGCAATTTTTCAAGAACAGTATTGCCAGTGTTTCGCTTACATCTGGTTCGCAGTTTATCTTTTATGCAACAGAGTTCCATTATTTCTTAATTTTTCCACTGATTTTCGCGTCTTTGTTTTCTTGGGGTTTGTGTACGCCTTATGTTGCCCTGGCCTGTGTGTAACGCTTTTTTCTCACACTCCAGCGTTACATTACACGGAGACATCTAATCACTGCGAACGATAGAAGGATCCTGGCGAATGACGAACCCAGGAATACGATTAGACAAAGAAGATGTGATGTGCACATTGACAATTAGCATTACGTTTCACTTGCTCCAGGACCCTGTCCACATCACTTTCTTTTTATGTGAAACGTTATTTGGCTAGGTCTTCGGCATTTTGTGAAGCCCAGATGAAAGCGTGGCCGCGAGGCTCGACACTGATTTGTTGACGAATGGAGGAGGGAATTGAGGTGCTGGGCGCCGACTGGTTAACCGGGAGATCAAGTGACCAGAGGGATAGGCGAGGAGGAGCTCCACCACCTGTGCGCAATGGGGGAGAGGAGCTCGAGAGTATGGAGGGCTCTGGAAGATTGCCAGGTGTATCAGCCCGATTAGCGGCAGTATCGCTTCATTCTAGGAACAACTATCAAGTGTACACATGGAACGCGTTAAGCTATCTCATGAAGAGCGCCATGAGTACACTCTCGTAGAAAAAAAAAGGGTATAGTCTTACACCACTTGTCCCGTATAATGCACCCCAAAACTTCAGTTCGACGTAGAGCGCACTGACGTCGAACCGATGGTACGAACTTTCACAAACGGCTTGATAACCCAGTGGTGCAACTAATTAAAATAGCTAATGTACGTGTTACTGGCTACAAAAAAGTAATAATAATAATAGTCGGGGTCTTTATGGCCTTGCTGCAAAACCTCAATGTTGTTTTTCCTTTCCTCTCTTTTTTTTTTAGTCTTTGATACGTACTTTAGCTGCTTAATAAGTTATATCGCACCGTTATCAAGGCCCTCGTAAAAGTTCGGGCCGCCAGTTCGACGTCAGTGCGTTGTACGTCGAAATGAAGTTTCAGGGTGTATTATATGGAACAAAAGGGTGTAAGAACTACACCCTTTTTTTTAGAATGTAGGCGTCTGGAGTTTGGAACGTTTGTGACGCTAGAACGTTTCACGTATGTAGCACAATTGCCTATAGCAATCTGCCATAAATGTTTTGTACAATTTTATTCCGAACTTCCTCATTCGCTGGGATCCTTGTACCGTTCGCAGTGATTGGCTTGCTTCGTTGTATGCAGGAAAGTAAACTCCCATTTTTCTCGTGTGTGAGTTTATTTCCCGAGCTTCCTGAATTCTATCCACATTTGTGGAATACCAGTGAATCATGCTTTTCTTGGCATGCTATTTATTGTCTCTAAATTTGGAATAGCTATTCAGAAAGCGGAAACGAAAGGTGATGCCGAACCTGCATTCGAATTTCCTGACGCTTTCCAGGGTGCAAAGTCACATGCAAAACATTCCAATAAAAAAAAACGTTTTTTATTTTTATTTTTTTGTGCCGGAGGAGTTTTTGCAGCATTTATTTTGACCGATCAAACTTTTTGCATCCCGTCGGGACCAAGTAGTACTGCCCATATAAGTATGTCAACATCTGTCACCCCGTTTTCGGTGTCGAAAGTGATGAGGACCAAATTTAAAGGAGCACTGAAGTTAATTCTGAGATCGTCCTTTTGTGTTGACAACTCAATCTACGCTCTAAGCATCCAAACAAACACGAAATCACAACCGTGCGTAGCTTATTTCCTCGTTAAAAGCGTATTCAAAGATCGTGACACGCCCTTTTTGGGAAGAATTTTCTTTCGAGTGAAGTGGTCGACGAAGGGCGCTTGTCGGCGACTTGCGAGCGATGGCTTCGCCCGCTGTGAAAAAGAGGAGTCTTATCCGAATGTGTATCTATCAGATTCTCTTCGAAACGAGTAATAATAAAAGCATATGAAATCTGCGCGTATTGTAGGGCTTTCATTGATCCACACAATGTAGTCCGCGAGAAAAAAGAGTCCACATGTTTTTCTATTGCCCTGAGATAAATAGGCGGTTTTGCAATATAGGACTTGGTATATGCGGGAGCTAACACCTTTTAAACGATATAAGGTAAAAGACGACCTTTTCTAAAAATGACTTCAGTGCCCCTTTAAAAAGTCAGTAATTTCGTGGGAAAAAACAAACTATTATTTTGACCTATAACTTGGGTGACTAGTTCGGCCTCGTCTACTGGTGTGCTGAACCAACTTTGATGCAAATCAGCGACCATCAAAATTTAGCGGGAGAAAGGCAGAGTACGGCTTATTTTACCTTCACGATCCTTAAAGCCCGTTCATACATATGTAACCGAGTAAGACTGAGAGAGACCAGACCGGTTTTTGAGCCTCTTGCGACGTCTTAGGACCGGATGCGCTGCAGCGGAGCTGGTCCTAAGACGTCGCAAGCGGCTAAAAACTGGTCCTCGGTCTGGTCTCTCTCGGTCTTACTCGGTTGCATATGTGTGAACGGCGCTTTACTCTGTTGTGATCCGTCCTTCGTAGTTCTTGTCGGTCAGTCCCGCAATCTCATTTGCTGCAGAGCAACATACGGAGTATAGGTGGCGCAAGCCGCCACCCGATTCAAAGGGCTCAGCCTCATCCATCCATCCAGTCAACGCACCTTATCACTGATCTTTATGACAATAGGTAACGTTGACAATAGGCAACGTTACTAGAAAACTCAGTTGGGAAACTCGAAACTCACCGTCGAATCTAGGGCCGCCGGCGTCCACCGAGACCCACCGAGACCGAGCTAAATTAAAGCCGCTCTATACCTGGGAAAAGTGGCGCCATTCATTGTTGTGGAAATGCTTGAGACACGTGCCGCGCCACTTCTGGGAAGATTATGGCGTCTGAAATCTAGCTCAGTTCTGTGCCGCCATGATCTTCCCAAGGTCTGCACGCTGCACGTGCCTCGTGCATCGACTCATTTTGCGCTACCTTTGAAAAATGAAGGGTCTTTAAGCTCAAAGCTAAATACGATAAAACCGCCACCCTTTAGCGACGAGTTGAAACATGAAAGTTGCCTAGTATGGCTACTGCTACAGTCACTGAATGTTCCCAGAGTACCGAAACTCCCAGGCCCGAGGTGCCGAGATGGCGGATCAGTCTTTTTTTCTTTACTGTGGTCACCTTGAGCTTTCAGAAAGCATGTTTTTGCGTAAAAAACAAACGGAGAAAACTCTTTTTGTAGGAACTTTTATTGGAGATTAGTACAAAATAGCAGGCCCGTGATGTTTTCTCAAATCTTTAGTTTACGAGGTTTTGCGGCTCAATTAGTATTGTTTTTATACAACCATGTCTCACCGGTGGTTTCAGGTAGCGCGTCCCAACCTGGGCGCGTCCTAATTTCGAAAGTAATTCGCGTCGCGTCCGCTTGGGAGACGGGGGTTGGCATCCCTGAAACCCCTTCCACCGTATACATGGCTTGCACGTGACGTCATCCACAGATCGCTCCGATGACCACCAGAGAAGAGGGGAAGAAGGAGCTCCTCTGTTACCAGGACCAAAAGCCCTATAGTAAAGTATTTGCCAGGACCCTCTTTTGTGTCTCCCAGATTTGCACAGACGTCGCTATTCTCCCAGAAGATTGTAGAAGATTAACCCGTCGCTCAAAATTTCTACAAAAGCAGCTTCAATCTCTCTCTGTTACATGGTGGTACAAAAGTACGTGCTGTGACGTTAGTGCAAGCCATGTATATGTTTCGGCGCCAAGATGGCCGATTAAAGGCGAAGAGAGAAAGTGTTGAAAAGAAAGCAAGCCTGGAACTTAGATTACAGCCAAACTAGAGCAGTCACAGCGGACGCTATCGAATGCGATACTCCCGAACCAACACAAGCAGCCGTGCAGTTCCCCAAGTGGCCGCTGCGGGAAAAATGGCGGCGTTGCGATCGCCATTAGCTCGGTTCTCGAGTACGGATCGGTGCCACTTTTTTCAGAGTAGGCTCTATGGCGCGATTTCAGATAAGATCGACCAAAGGGTGGCTGGTCGACATTTTTAAATCAACTGATGTTTTTATATGCCATTGTCTAATGTCTGGTATAAACAAATCCACAAATCCAACAGGAAAAGTCGTAAGGCATGGAGAGGTGAACAGCTGCATTAACGCGCTCTGATGGAGGGGGCACGTTTGAAAGTGATTAACTAAAAGGATAAAATTATAAGCATTCTAATACTTTTTAGAAACAAACTATGGGTACAGCTTGCTTGTAATATATATAATAATATTTATTTAGATTATAATGAGTTTTCTAAAAATCGCGAAACATGCCTGCTCGAACGACAAATGGCAAAATTTGGAGGCCTGTGTCTCATAAAATAATTTCTACTTATATATGGCTATTATTTAATATATATATATATATATATATATATATATATATATATATATATACATATATGTATATATATATCTTAGATAGATACGGTAGTCGTGATATATCTAGGGAGACATGGGGAAAAACCAACAACGAAACATTCCGATGCAAACAAAAAACAACGCTTTAGATTTTTTTTATTTGGGTATTTTGGTATGCTTTATTTCGGAAATCATTTTTATTAAAAACATGTTGCTGTATTGTATTGAGAAAGAGGACATAACTCCCCAAAGTTGGGTCCTTTTTCAAAGCCTACACTTAGCAGTCCCACGAGAAGTGAATCTGAGTTGTCAACGAAAAAACAGTGAGTACGCAGGCGAGCTGGTGGAAGTTGATCATAATGTAGAATACCCGAGACTGTGGTAAAAGCTGGGAAACTTGGTCGAAGAAAAAAGACAGGAGAAACGAACGTTCTTTTCCCCTGTCGGGGGGAAAGACAGGGAAAAGAACGTTCTTTTCCCCTGTCTTTTTCCTTCGACCAAGTTTCCCAGCTTTTACCACAGTCTCAGGTATTCTACATTATGATGAATCTGAGTACCAGTTTCATAAAACAAACACGCATCTTTTTTTTTTTTTTTTTTTTAATGCGTGGTGGCTGTGTTGTATTTGCGGTGAAAATGGTTCACTGCTCCGCGGTGCGTTATTTTAACGCGAGACATAAAGGACACAAGATGTTCCGGTTTCCATGGAACGAAGAACGGAAGCAGTGATGCGTCCGAAGCAAAGTAACCTGTAACAGCCAAGCGTCGGTGCCCAGGTCAGCACAACGCGTTCTCTCTTTCTTGAGGTTGGGGCTGCGTGAAATGACTATTTCGAAGAGAGACTCTTGACACCCAGAAAAAGGCATGTCGTACAAGGCATCCGCGAGAACGCGGAATTCGATCTCGCAGACGTCAGATTGCTTGCGATCTTCGCAGACAATCAGTTTGCAGGCAATCGAGATCACGGCGCGAGACCGGCGAAACTTGCTTTCGATGAGTTTTGTGCCTTTACATATGGCTTCACGCACACTGCACTCTCACAACACATCTACACGGCGTTGATTCATGATCGGTATCCTAGAGTAACTGCATATGCTCCGCTTGAGTGCTCCCAGGGCGGCCATTCTGGATCCGAGGCCGCACTGCGGGAAGCAACCGTCGCTTCTTCAGGAGCTCCGGAGGCGCGGCTGGCGTGGCTGTGAAGCGGCGCGCTGCGGCGTGCGGAGCAGAGGATATAGTGCGGCGACACGCGCGTACGCCGTCGTCTCGAATTTTGTATCCTGTTTTTCTTTATGCCTTCGGCAGAACACAGTAGCCGACGGAAACATCGTCCCTTTGATAGCTGTAGCTGCGCGTTGATGTCTGGTCCGAAGTGCACAGGTCTGCCGGTCGAGTATCACTCCGCGAGCGCCGCAGACGCGAGCAACGCGATCGTCGTCCGTGTCGTCTGCTTCCCAGACCTTTGGAAACATGTTTTAAAACATCGCTCGCGTTATAAAACAACGCGATTATACTGTACCCAGTGGCTACACATAATGTTCAATGATCAAGGAACCTTCCAGTTCGTTAAATTTTAGTGTAGGATGTATATTTCGCAAACGCAAAGCGAGAAACATGCTCTGGCCGAAACTCGGCGCCTGCAAGTTCTCTTTCCCGCATGAAGGTCGGATCCAGCTCGGCGCACGTGACCGCTTCTTCGCCAATACGGAGTTGGCGGCGCAAGGAAAAGGAACGCGATACTCTGGCTTTGCAAGCAGAGCCTATACAGTTACTCTATGGTATTTAAGCGCGCGAAGGCACAGAGACACTGCACTTCGGCGTGCCAAGGAAGCTTTGATCACGCCGCGAGACCGGCGAAACTTGCTTTCGACAAGTTGCGCCTTTTCCTGTGGCCTTGCGCTTTCGTAAAAATTTCCACGTGTTATCAACGGTAAGTCTCAGAGCTTACACAGGGTCTTAAAAAACTTCTTCAGCGAATGAGGCCGAACGAGTAGAAAACGTGTTTTCAGCACGCTGCCGCCAGCCCCTGCAACGCTAGCAAAACCGCAATTTGTCTACGAGCAAGATGGCCGTCCGGTGGCTTCACTCGCGGGAGCGGAAAGCACGATACCACCTTTTGGCGAATATGTGCTGCCACCTAGACGCGCGACTGGGTTCTAAGTGGCTATATAGAAAACAACACGCGCGCGCAAGGCCTCTCCCAGCCGTTTGACACGCAAAACGTGAGCCACATCCTGTGACCGAGATACGGCTCCCCCTAACTCGCCTTTTTCCCCATCGTGGGTTATCTCCTGTCACGAAGTCGACACAAAGAAACCATCTTCCCTCTCTGCTCGGCCGGAAGGAAGAGAGAGAGAGGGTACTAGAACCATTTACTCTCGAACCGATGGTTCTACAACAGGTTCAAACAGTGCACCATAGTGATGACGGTTGTTAGGGAAGGGGCTGGGAAGAGGACTTGTATTTTACGTGGTATTACGCGAGGTATTGCTTCAGTAGTCCGGCTCGGGAGTCAGTTTTCTGCTCTTCACCAGGAACTCGTGATGCCTGTGTCGCTGCTCCAGGCACCCTGTCCCGAAGTGCAGGCTTGTCTGGATCAGGATCAACGTGTACGTGAACACGGCGCCGGCGATCTGGCCCGAGAAGTAAACGAGAACAAAATACCCGAGATTACCGAGAAAATAAATATCATAGCTCGGCGTGAAAACATACATGGCCTAGCAGCGCGAATCTGCGCTGCTCTGGCAATCAAGAAAATTTCAAAAGCCGAATTACTGTGCCAGTTTAAAAATTTTAGTCGCCAAAATCGCCTCTCAGAAACGTTTCCCGTACGAAAATGTCAGATACAGGCCGGAATGAAAAATGCCGGTTCCGCCTGGACCCAAATTGGGGCACCAGTTTGTATCCACCCTGGAACCGCGCAGTTCCAGATGGTATTCAAACTGGTGCCCCAATTTCAAACCCAGGTTGTGCGCCGCTGGAATTCCCGCTGCGCTCACCACTGGACTCTACAAAAGTATTTCGCGCGATGCCCTTAGCCGTTACAAGCGAGAGATTGACGTGATTTCAGACCCAGGCGGAAGAGCCTGGGTCTGAAATCGCGACATCCAGATGCCGAGCCAAAGTGCAATGGGTCGGCAGCTTCACACTATATGAAGATTCAAAGACGAGGTCAATGGGTATCCATCCAGGGCAACGATGGGCACGTCAGTATCCGTGCGCCCGCAACGCGAACGTTGTCGCCGGGCGAGCGCCGGCCGACGGTCCGACGAGAGCGAAGAAACTAAACTCTCGGAGGAGCGCGCGCGGAGAACGAACGCTCGCAGCGCCTGCGTAGCGGATGCGCCTGTCCTAACACGTGACGTGCGAGAGACCGCGAAAATTCCCCGCTAACCCTCTCCCCTCCCCACCTCCTCCAGTCACGGATGTGAGCGCCCGCTGGCTGGGAGTGGAACCAAGGGGAATGGATCGGATCCACTCATCACCGTGCGGTTCCAGTGCGTTGCGTCTCGCTGGATCCGACTGGTGGTTACACTCAGAAGCGCGCGGTACCAGATCGGATTCGCGCGGATCTGAACTGTCCACAAGTTTAGAACCGCGCGGATCCGAAGTGGAACCGCTCCGATCTGACAATTTCGTACGGGTTTGACCGTGTATAATCGCTGTTGCGTGATGCACGTGAAACACCTCAGCTGAGTTGTTGTTCTGCACTGACCAGTGTCATACCTCAAAGGCAGACCAAGTTCTCGATGTTTAAAAATTAATATTTAATGTTTTTTTTTGCTTTCAAATTACAACACAAAAAATGAAAGACGTTTACAATCCCCTGTAACGCCGAATTAGAGGTGCAGCTCTTGAGGAGGAGGAGGGAAGGTATAGAGAGGAGGCTATGCCCCTCCTCCTGATCTGTATCCTCCCCTCCTCCTCTCATGCTCGCTTCCCATTTAGCGAGAAAGTTTCGCTAAACTCCCCTCTAATTTTAGCGAAAGAACTCCACCGCTAAAATTTAGCGGGAGTTTTTTCGCTAAATTTACTGGGAAATTTAGCTGGGAATGCGCTCTAAAACAAAAGACCCTAGGTAGTTGATACGGACAAGGTGGCGGTATACAGGGCGTTTCTTTTTAAGCTTACAAATTTGTTTTAAAAAAAGCCCCGAAGGCTACACTAATGCGGTTTGTGCAGGTGAGTTAAACGGCCAGGGGGATATAATACAGGGGCTAATCGTCACTTTAAGTCGAATACAGAACTAAGGTTTGTCAATTATTTAGTGAAGAGTCGTATAGGTTCCAATTAGAGACCTGCCGAGCGCCACCGAAAACCACTAAATCAGAAGTTTTTAAAAAGACTTTGAGCGCGTGGGAAGTGCAATTGCGCTAAAGCTACCACTTGTGCAACAGGCACAAGGCTGGTGTAAAATAAAGCTCGAGGTGCACCTAAGCACTGCTTATGAGTTGTGAATGCGAAAGCATAGAAGCCCCTCCGATGATGTGGGATGCTAGAGGCGGCGCCATGTTCGTCGGCGCCGAGACCGAGCAGAAGCACCGGCGACGATGTGGCTGATGGAGGCGACGGCTTGTTGGTCGGCGGCGAGACGGGCAGAAGCCTCGAGCGCGCGCCAACGTGTCCGTTTTATTAACCGGCGCGGGGCCCGTAGTGGCATGGGGTTGCGGTGGTTAGTTTTATCGGCGCGCTGACGGCACAGACACGCAGCGCCATCTGGAGGCGATCGTTGAAACGGACGCGCGCAGCGGCCAATGGGCCTCGTCGCCGCGCGCCAGCCAATGGGACCTTTGGGATCAGGAAAACTAGGTGCCGTTTTCGCGCTTCAAACTGATGACATTGGCTCGCTCGCATGGGACAGTTAATGCTTTCACATTAATAATGCTTTGTATATGTTTCTACACCCTAATGTTAGCCTCAATGGGCGTCTGTTGTCTCAGATGAAAAATTCAGCCAGTGCAGTACAACCGCTAGCCGGTACGATGCTCATCCAGTGTGCGCTATAGAGCCACGAAATAAGCCACGCTTAGACTATCGGCCAACGTTACTAGAACAACTCAGTTGGGAAACTGCCATAGAGCCTGCTCTGAAAAAGTGGCACCGATCCGTACTCGAGAACCGAGCTAATGGCCATCGCAAACGCCGCCGTTTCTGTTGCAGCGGCCACTCGGGGAACTACACGGCTGCTTGTATTGGTTCGGGAGTATCGCATTCGATAGCGTCCGCTGTGACCAGCCTATTTTGGCTCTAATCGACCATTCTAGCACCGAAACATATACGATGGAAGGGTTTGAGCGACGCCAACCCCCGCTTCCCAAGCGGACGCGCCGCGAATTACTGCCGAGGTTAGGATGCGCCCAGGTCGGGACGCGCTACCTGAAATCACCGGTGAGACATGGTTGTATAAACGCAATATTAAGTGTGCCGCAAAACCTTGTAAACTAAATATTTTGGAAAACATCACGCGCCTGTCATTGTGTACTGAACTTCAATAAAAAGTTCCTACAAAGGAGTTTTTTTCCGTTCGTTTTTACGCAAAAACATGTTTTCTAAAAGCTCAAGGTGACCACAGTAGAGAAAAAAAGATTGAGCCGCCATCTTGGCTCCTCGAGTCTGTGAGTTTCGGTACTCTGGGAACATTCAGTGACTCTAGCGGTAGCCACATAAAACAACTTTCATGTTTCAGCTCTTCGCTAAAGGGTGGCGCTGTTATCGTATTTAGCTCGGTCTCGGTGGACGCCAGCGGCCAGGTTTCAACGGTGAACTTCCCAACTGAGTGTTCTAGTAACGTTGCTATGGGCACTCTGTTCCTCGATATTTTTGTGGGCGCCGCCATCTTGGTGCTTCTGCAGAGCAGACGCAACTGCTAATCGTCATGATTAAAAGTGCGACTTGTTCAGCATTATGTATTCGGTGTTAGGAAGCTCGTGTAATATTCCTTTGCTCTGTTGCGAGCGTTTAAACATTTATGGAGGACGGAAAGCGCTTCCTGTGATTTCAGATAAAGCTTATATAAGTGGCAACCATGATTTTAAGGCACAAGATGGGCAAGTGTTATTACCTAAAGCGAAGCTTATTTAGTGGCAATAGTGTGCGCTAGCGTGCCTCAATGGCCTTCTGTTTAGGGTGATGCCACCCGTAGTACCCGATGCCGACAGCACGCGTCACCGAGAAAATACAAAGAAATCGCGGAAACAAATGTCGCCGTAGCAGTCAGCGCCACGAGCGCGTGACCGCTCTTTCACGGGCTTCAGAACAAAATAAAAAGTAAATTGGAAACAAATGGCCAGATGTCATCCCCCGTAAAGCGCACATGAGGCACTAGTTGCGCTAACGTTTGCGAGCCGATGCTCAAGCGCGAGCTGGCCCTGAATGTGCTTGCACTGCACGAGCGCGTGCTTGGCAGGGATGCCGAAATCGTACCGTGTCAGTTTCGGGTACATTAGCGGTCCAGGCCTCGCACGGGCTCAACATTTAGGGGTTTTCGATGACGCTCAGGAAGTTTCTAATTAGAACTATTTGTTCATTTTCAAGAATTAAAACGTTCACTGAACATATATTAGTTAGTTGGCCGACTGATCGCTACGTTTAGCCCTTTAGACTATGTTTCCTCTGGATGTATAACTCACCTGCCCAACCGCATTAGTGCAGCTTTCGCTGCGTTTTTAAGACAAATCTGTTAGGCATAAAAAGAAACACACTGTTTAACTATATTCGTGGACTTCATCTTGTGTCTTCTCTTTTCTAAGCGAGGATTACATTCATCCTAAGGTCTTTAATTACGAAGTAACTGCGAATGTGTGTCTTGGTCCAAATAATTAACGAAACAGCTCCAGGAGTCACCATATCTTTTGCAAGTTAAGAATAGCACGGACAAGCTCCTCCCACAAAGCCCTCCTCTCTTTCCACCTTAGCAGAGCGAACGTTGGAGAGGAGGCGAGTGGGGAGGAGAAACCACCAATCACGGCGAGCAGAGAGCTTCGTGGGAAGGACTTCTTTCGCCACTCGAGACGTGTAAAAAGCGTCGATGTTTTGAGACAACACTGAAGGCCTAACTCAAGCGACAGGTGAAATCTTGTGGAAGAAGAGCAGAGGCCCGCTTCAGTACCCGAAGACATGATTATGAAGCGTAAAATTACAATTTATGCAACACACAAACATAGAAAAATGTCATGTTATCACGAAGCAAGAAATCCATTCTCGGGAAGCCCAAGAATGGTGTCTAACGCAAATTAACGTTGCTCTGGCAAAACAAAACAAACAAAAAAACACACATTAGGGCTAGTGTTATTAGCGCATTGGCACAAAATGTCCACGAATACCTTTTAACTTGATTTAAAAAAAAACTAGAGTATGCGTTTAATCGATACGATAATAACATGATTGGGACTCGACGTGCCACTGCGTTTCTTTAGAGGCTGTGCAACATTTTTAACGTTTAAAGAATGAACGTACGGCCTGTATCTTTTTCATGTCGTTTATCTTGACTCGGCGTCGTCTGACAAATTGCAAATTCCGCCCAGATTTTTTGTTTTCAAAATATTCCGTCAGCTCAAGGATGCTTCTATTAGGAGAAAGAATAACTTATAAGTGGTCCAACACCATCTAAAGAAACCGGGCGCTTGCCCACACCGGAGACTGCGCGTTCGCAGAAACCAGATTCGCGTGAGGCGAATACTTCTGCGCATGCGCAGTGCCGACAGTAGCGCCACCTCTGTGGCGCAGTCGTCGGAAAAGCGGAGCTGGTGCATGGACGCGGTATTGGGCGACGTCTCACCGTGGACAGTATACCCAGCTTGATGTGGAAGAATCCGGCAGCGCTCAGGCAGAAGTCTTCGCTGTCCAGCGACAAGAGGAATGACTGGAACTGAAAACAAAGAAACACTTTATTGCGCGGAGAACCCCGACGTTCAACGACGCCTCCTACAGACCTTTGCAAAAATCGCCTTCTGCGCGCTGGCATCTTTGTCTGCTAGGCTGTGGAACGCCTGATGAGCATGCGCTGCAGTTCTGCTGTGCGCTAGATCGGACGCTGCGCATGCGTCCACAGCTCAGTGACTCCAGCATTTCTCGCCCGGCTGATAAGCGATGGAAAGGTCTAGCGATAGAAAACCCGTAGTGCCGTCACCTGTAGAGGGTCATGGCGGGGCATTAGATGGACACGAGTGCCACGTCAGCAATCAGGCTGAGACTCGTGCACGTCCATTCAGCGAAAACACGAGTCCTGGCCGAACGCTGACCCTTTCAGTCGTCTCCAGTTCTGTGCACCCCGCGTCGGCCTTCTTTAGGGGACGCCGAGAATTCAGCACTATATATGGCTATGTTATGTAGAAAGGTGTTGGTTCTTTCTGTGGGCAACCTGGTGATCCACAGCGTTCGACCAGGTTGCCCGCATGTCGAACCGTCTCTCGCAGGCACCTAGCCGGGGGGGGGGGGGGGGGGGGGCCGGGCGCCCATGGGCCCTCCCCCCCCCGAAATCTTCCATTTTGCTGGGACCTCCTCTCCCCCTCCCTCTCATACAGCATTTTGTCATAGGCGGGCCCCACCCCAAAACAAAATCCTGGCTACGTGCCTGGTCTCTCGTGCTTTCGGCCGTGAGGTGGCGATGCGGAATCGGCCACGCGAGCTGCGCTCCGCCTTTGATAGAAGGCCGGCGCAGGAGGATGCGCGAGGCTTTCTGGGTCGTAGTGCGCGGCGAGTTCGTCTGCTTCTTGCACAGGGTTGCAATGATGTCAAAAAGCCAAGCTCTCATTGGCTGATTTGAAAAAAAAAAAAAGTGAAAGCTCGTTTACAACTTCTTGTAACGCCGAAATAGAGCGCAGCTCTTGAGGAGGAGGAGGGAAGGGCACTGAGGTGAAGGTATACCCTTCTCCCTCCCCCTCACCTCCTCATCCTTTCTGCTACTCCTCCCTCCGAGTGGCGTCGCCGTCATCTCACGAGGGGTCACGTGACGATGACGTCATCACGATGACGTCACCGAGATGACGTCATTATCATCGTCACTGATGACGTCATCAGTGACGATGCTGATGCCGATGACGTCACTAATGTCGTCATCAGTGACGTCACGCGTCCCATAATGCACCGCGCGGTTACGCCGCGGCGACGGCGACGCCGCTCAAGTCGGAAACGGGCGCCTAAGAGCTGCGCTCTAAAATCGTGGGTAGACCTCGAGGCATCAAGCGTTGATGTCTACCCGCTATCCCTTTAATCAAAGCCAATCAGGAGCTCTGCGTCATAATGACGTCAATGCAACTTCTGCGCAAGAAGCGGACTTGCTCTTCAAAAATTGGTTTGCTCTTTATGTTTATACAGCCTTTATGGGGAGATGCGCCTCAACGGGTAATCGGTCTCTTAGCTGTAGATGAGAAATTTAGCCAGTGCGGTACAACCGCTAACCTGGGGGTTTTTAACGTGCATCACGCAGTAGTGATCACACGAACGCGTGCCGGTACGAAACTCATCCAGATCGAAACGGGCGAAGCCGGTGGGGAATCGAACCCAGGAGTTTCCCAGCGCAAGCTTTCGCTCCACGCTCCGAGCTGAGACGCTTTAGCCCACTCGGCCACTTCCTCCCCGGACTTGCTCTTCTCACAAAAGGCTATACGTGTTGTTGAACGGGTCAGTTGTTGTTGCCACACCCCGAGGCGGATAACAGCAAGGAAAACCCCGTAATTCCAAGAAGTAAGTTGTATTTTACATTAAAGAAAACAAAAGAAAAAAACACGGAAGTTCGTTTGGAGATGAGAAAGGGATATTCTCCTTTCCGCGGCATTTGGAAAGGTATTGCGCAAAAGCAAATAGTTGCGGTTGCTCTATGGGTGACTGTAGAGTTGCCTTTCTATACTAGCCTCCACTACTAGTCCGGTTCGTTTACGACTTTACGTATATACTACAGAGTGCAAGTGAATGAGAGGGCAGATTAAAACGCAGTCGACCTGAAATATAATTTACCTGCCTTCTTGCCTGCGGAGGCACCAGGCCATTTTCGGAGTAGGATCTCATGATCAGCCTCAACTTGGCAACCTGTTGGAAGAAATACAAGTAATAATTAAAAAAAAGTCCATACAATCAACAAATAGGAACGACGACAAAGACCTACAAGCTTCCGGTTGGAACCCGTCTTCGGCTGGTAGTTTTTAGCGTCCTCTCACGCCCATACATCAAAAGTGAATCGGCCAAAGTGGCAACAAATGACACCACAGAAGTCGGCCTGTAATACGTTTCGGATGTTGCAATCAGAATGACAACGACAGGGCGTGTCTTCCGAACGCCGGCCTCCTACGCGCCTCCATGCCCTCCACCGTGCTTCTGCTGCACGCGCGCATTCGAGGTGCACGAGCATAGCCTCCTTTATTCGAGAAAGTCCGTAAAATCGCGATAGAACCTGACCGCTGTAAAGGGGAGAGAAGATCAGAGAGGAGGACGCGCGCAAGAGGCTCTCTTGGGCAGCGCCAAACAATGCCCCAGCGGTAAAATCCAGAAACACCAACACGCTCCTTTTTCTTTTTCAGGAAAGAAGAACATTTTGCTTCGACACTCCTCTATTTCTCTGCTCTCCCGTTTCTCTACGCGCCAGTGGCCTAGCGCCTCCTTTCTTTTTTCTCCGTTGAGGTTTGGTGTTGTTTCTGTTCTGCTGAGGTTTGTTCTGAAGAGTTACTCCAGAAGTGTCTCTGCGCTACCTTATGGGCAACCATCCGGCGCTGCTCGTCGCCTTTTTTTCTCGGCGGCAGCGCGTTTATTGACTTTGTCGTGGAATTGACAGGCTTTCTAGAATTAAAGGAGCGGTGCAACGATATTCAATTGGAATGTTTTTCACTTTACACGAGTTCACTGGCACTAGTGGGACTCAAGGATACTCAAACGCAACGCCACTGGCTAGGAAACTCCTTTGTTGCGGTGTAATTTCAAGGACAAAAGCGATCATTTTCATTTAATCTCTTTTTGCAAAATTTGATGACGTAACGTGGGTATCGCAGTACACCCAAGTGACGATATTTGAATGCGGTTCATAGAGTGGACCCGAGCATTGCGCGGGTACTCGATTTGGAGCTCGGGATAATTACAAGCTCGAGAAGCATTCGGGTAGTGGCCCGTGTCCAATCGCTGCAACGACGACAATAGCCGAGCCATAACAATGTCTGGAACCCAGCGCGTGTTCTGTGCTTTGCCAACCCCAGCGCGTGGCTATGATCAACATTGGCGGCATATAATCGGCTCCAGATCACGTGGACGCTTGTTCTGGCTGCGAGTTGAGGGGGTAAACGCTGCTCGTTTTTCTTTAATTTTTTTCTGGGCCTTCTTTTGCGTGGGGTGAAAAACGAACGCGTGTTTCATAGGTCATTAACGTCAGGGATCCGTTCTAAGCGGTATTTGCGGAAAGTACAAAAATTGTTGCATCGCTAGGACAGGCTCTGGCACGAGACGCCGAAGCGCTGTTGACTGAAGGAAGCTCGCCTTGGAAACGGAACAACTGAAGCTCTTCCCTGCCGTTCTCACCTCATCAGTGACTATACACGAACTCATCTCTGTTACGTCACGGCGCGGTGGTGGCGCGTCGGTCGCACTTCCGGTTTGGGGCTGTGGGCGGAAGGCCCCATGTGAGGCTTGTATTCCTGCGTTGTTTTGAAAGGAACCTGACGAAAACATGCCTTTTCGTCGAACCGCCGCGACTGGGGCTGTGCCAAAAGAGTCGAGAAAGGTTTGAAGATCAGTTTTCATGTTCTCGGTTCGTCCGAGAACATGGATATGTGGTAAACCAGCCGCCGCCCGACCACAATTGCTTGGGCGGGAAGCACTTTGGGTTGAATTCACGGATACTTGTGGTCATCAGATTTATTTGTTTTGTTCCAACATGAACGCCAGAAAACCCTCAAGTTGTACGGCCCACCTGCGGACTACGTTCAGTGCGTCTTCAAGTTCAAACGGCCGTCTGATCGTTCGAACTGTCGTCTGCTCTTTCAAACGCTTCTGTTTGTCGTCTGCTCTTTTAGACGACACCGGCCCGTAGACCAAATGTTGGCCCGGTACTTGCGTTAAGAAGTAAGTGCAGGCCTGAAAAGACTTAAGTTTGAAGGTTGGTAAGCAGGCTCGACGTAAGCAGTAGATACAATTGGAGATGTTGATTATTGTTACCAGCGGCCATCACCGACTTGTTATGCCTGATTCACTTCGTCCGATTCTGCTTGCGATTTTCAGTATCGACGTCGACCATCTCAGCTGCGGTTCACGCTTTTGCAGCCCGAGCGACGTCGCGACTGAAAATTGCGAGCGAAATCTCATCATGTGAATCAGGCTTTAGCGTACATTCTGCGGCGTCCACGCGGAATGAATCGCCGCATGTCAGGTTATTCACGCGAAGTTTTGCGGTGTAACGAGCTTCGTTGATTTCGCTGACGCCGCTCATGTAGTCAGACATTGTCAGGAAGACGTAAAATCAACAATTCGAAAGCGATAAAGGGCACGGGGACTCACACCGACGCCGACAACATCGCATTTCAATGGTTTGTTTATGGGCGACGGCGAGCTTGTTGCCCACACCCCCATCGCGCATGCGCGGCGCCGGTGGCGTCCGCTAGGGGCGCTCCGGGCGCTCCGGTTTGTTTGTAAACATGAGTTGGTGTATAGACGTCCCGGCAAAACGTATACGAGCGAACGCGAGTGTCGCTGTCGTCGCGGAGTTCCAACTCCTGGCTGCTGAAACTTCTGTGTGTTCTCAATATGGAGGGCGACTTGCAGCAGAACAAGCGTCTGCCACGTCCACTACTGCTGCTGCGACCCCCGCCAGGATCGCGACCGGCGACTACGTGGCACCTCTCTGACGTCACCAGGCGGAAACCGAGGGCTCCCTTTTTGGGACGCGGTAAACACGCCAGTCGGAGACGCGTTCTTCAGGCACCATGTTTAAAGGGTAACTGCAAAGAAAAAAAGTGTATTTTTAAACAACCTGATTGGGGCAAGCATGTCACAAAACAATTTTTCCGCCAAAAACAAAATTTTTTTACAGCAATATTTATTTTGCGAGACTGACTTCAGTTTGCGGCTATTTCGTCTGTTTTAAATCGCGCGCCACCAAATTGGTATTATACGTCACGGAGTGGCTGCTATACGTCACGGAGTGACGTAGAACAGCCACTCCACGCGCGTCGAAAGAGCGGGAGTTTCAAATGTGGAGAAGATGTGACTCCGACTAAATTACATCCTGTGGCGTGAATACTGCTAGAAAAAAAAATTGTTTTTTTCGCGGAACATTTGTTTTGTGACATGCTTGTCCCATATAGGCTGTTTAAAAAACACTTTTTTTCTTTGCAGTTACCCTTTAAGACAACATTTCTGTTGTTGGTAACGGTTTTGTTGAAAACAGTCTGTAACAAACTATTTTTGTAAACATATGCTTCACTCCCGGTCACATTAATAGTTTAGCATCACGTTGCAATAAAAAGAAAACTTTCGTTCAAATTTTGAGTTGGAAACATACACTTTTGTCTAAAGGCTCGTCAAATTATTAGGCACTGGAGAAACTCAGTCGTCTGCGTTAAATCTTTACTTGGAACTCTTATATTGTGAACGTTTAGCTTTGTTCGGCCCTTTGAAAAGCACGGCGAAAGAGCCCAAGCACGCATCTGTCTGGCCCGTTCGAACGGCATACCCTGCACGAGGTGCAGACGACGCTCTCGTTCGCTGGTTGAAGGGAGACATACACAGAGGCAAAGACAGCTAGCCTTTGTGTTTGCCCACTATGTCCCGGTTCATTGATCCCGCCGCGTAGATTATGGCCCCAGAATAATCTTGCTGTGCTGAGCCTCGCACGCTGGCCTTGTTCATTTTTGGGCACAACATTCTGGAGCAGGACAAGACAAAGGCCTTCTGCATCTCGGCACCCTGACGTCCCAGCTCCTTCTTCGCAAAAAGCGTTCTCCCCCAGTCGCACTGACGCCCTGGCTGGCGCTATCCTACACCTCATATAGATAAGAAAGCCTCAAGGGCGATTCACACACTTGCGTTGAGTCCGACCGACGGGATGCTATGTCAACGGCTGTGTCGGCTCCATCAAAACACGGTAAAAACCGGTTTTGTTTGAGCTTAAAAGGGTCCTGCAATGACTTTTTTACTAATTTTTAATTTGCACCAAACCTGAGCGCACTGAACGTAGTAACTTAATGACACTTTTCTTTTCTTGAATTGCGCTTTATTTTAAAAGTTATAGGCAAATTAAAATTACAAAAACAAGCAAAAAATAACCTCCTTCATGACGTCCTTGGTTGCTTGAGTGGCCGTGAACTAGACGAGGGGTAGTGAGCTGAGCGAGCGCTCACGGCTGCCGTACTCCGTGTCGACGGCGCGAGAGGGCGCCACTAAAGCGTGTTCTGGATAGGCTGTATGTAGCGGGCAGCTGGAGCGGCTCTCATTGCATTTGCTGCGCGATTAAACACAAATTCGGCATGACACTTCATTGGCCACAAGCGACAGCAAACACGGGGTAAAGATCAGTTCAGAATGGGAGCCACTTCGCGCTGCCATACCGCGAAAGCAGCCAAACCGCCAGACAAAGCTGCTCACCGAAGGCCTTGGGAACGCTCAGAGCCGGTCGGGTCCTTCGGTCCCTACGGCCGCAGCGCCGCCGCGTACATCCGGGACCTTTCCGTGTCGGCGCCTGATCCCACTACCCCTTTCTAGTATGCGCCGCCTTTTCCACGCTTGGTGGCGGGTATGTCGACGGATCATTTCGTGTTTACGTACTTTATAAACTGCATTTGTTTCTTTTCTGATCTAAAATACTGAACAAAAACTACTTTTATAAATAATTGGAACGGTTCGCGCCACTTATATTATGTATTTCGACTAAAAAGAAGCTTTTAGCGGCCCTGACCAGTAGTAAGCCCAGGACCTAAGACGTCACATTACGCGCGCTTTCGGTACAGCGGGTCGCCCCCGCCGGTGGAGGAGGTTTCCGCGTCGTCCGGTTAAAATATGACACACTGATATTTAGTTACTATCTCCGTGCCCGCTGGCTTGCCCGAACCCCAAGAGACGTGGAAATCGCAAAAAAGGTAGACGCTTAATTATGATTCTGTTGGCGCAGCAATACGTAGGTCGGTCGGACTCCACGCAAGTGTGTGAACGCGCCTTTAGTGCTGAATCTTCCTGCGCCACTAAAAGAGGCCACCGCAAAGCGCACATTGGACGCGAGTGCTGTGTCAGCGTTGGGCACAACTCGTGTTCAAAAATTGAGAGCACGAGTCCCGTACTGAACGCTGAAGACGCAGTCGCGTTCAATTTGTGTCCTTGGGTGGCTTCTTTTATGGCGAGTTCCACATGTCGTTTTGGAGCGCACCGGGATCAGATCCGAAACGGAGCACGCGATCCGAACGAAGTCGCTGGAACATAACCACTCCTCCGGGATCGGCGGATGCCTTTCCGTCATTCACCTTGCCGGGAATCCCCTTCCCGCGGTCCCGGCCAGATGTCTGGCGAGTAAGAAAGTCACGAGTGCGCGCCGAGGGCTGGCCAGGCCATGGCTTCCGGTCGAATCCGCCGAAATCGGCGGAGCGACGTTTCTCGGATACGGACCGAGATCTGGTGTAGAACACGTCCGTCTCGATCCCGATCGCCCAATGAAATAGACGCGCACCAGAAAAGTCGATCCCGGCGCGCTCTAAAAGTACAAGTGTAATACGCAGGAGAATTCAGCACTTAGGCTTTCTTATCTATACTCGTTGTCATAACAAGAAAAAAAAAGAGAATACTTTCACGCATTATTTATGGGCGGCGCGAAGCTGTTCTTACAAGGTTTGGTTGCTGAAGGAAGAAACGATGATTTTAGCGTTTGAAACGTGGACACCTCGGTACTATAGTCATAAAGCAAATCTAATTGAGATGCATCTACAAATTAGTAAGGATCCCGCGAGTAATCGGTCTTTTTCTTACTACCGTTCTTCAGTGAGTACAAGTGTAGGAGGTCTTGCTCTATCCCGTGTGATGACGTGACGTGGAGGTAGGGGAGGCTGTTTACAGGCCTCGATTATTCTGGATGGTGTACCGTCGGACCAGCGCCGGATTGGGGTAACTATATGCTCCGCTTGCGGAGCAGAGTACCGCAATGGTGCTCCAAGGGCGGCCATGTTGGATCCATGGCAGCACTTTTTGCAAGAGCCCCGGATGCGCGGATGGCGTGGCTGTGTGAGGCGTGCTGCGGCGTAGGCCGTGTGTACGCCGAGAAAAACAGAGAAGATATAGTGCGGCGACACGCCGTGTGTACGCTATCGTCCCGTCATTTGTTTCCTGTCTCTGTGTATGCTTTCGGTAGAATCTAGTAGCCGACAAAACCGTCGTCCTTTCGCAAACCATAGCTATGCTACAGTGTAGCTATGCGTTCTTGTCTGGTCTGGTCTGGTCCGAGGTGCCCAGATGTGCCCACTCGCGCATCACTCCGCGAGCGCCGCAGACGCGAGCTACGCGATCGTCCTCCGTGTCGTCTTCTTCCCAGACTTCGAATATATGTTTTAAAACATCGCTCGCATTATAAAAAAACGCGATTATACTGTATCCAGTGTCCACATAATGTTAAATGGTCAGGAAGCCTTCTAGTTCGTTCTATTTTAGTGTAGGGCGTAAATTTCGCGAACGCAAAGCGAGAAACATGATCCTCCCGAAACTCGGCGTCTGCAAAGTCGCTTTCCCGCACGAAGGTCGGATGCAGCTCGGTGCACGTGACCACTTCTCCGCCAGTACAAAGTTTGTGGCGAAAGAAAAAGGAACGCCATACTCTGACTTTGCAAGCAGTGCCTATGCAGTTACTCTACGCCGGACCATTGATCGACGTCACCTGCTGGGGCACGTTGTCCGCGCTCCACGTGGTTCCCATGTAGCCCCCGGCCAAGACGGCGAAGAAGAGGAAGTTCTGGACCAGCTCCGCGAAGGACCGCCCTCCCCGAATGATGGAGAAGCTGGCGCAGCACAGACCCACCACGCAGCTGGAGTAGGCCACCAGAACGCTGCCCTCGAACACCTCGTTGGTGGCACCCAGGATGCGCCGTAACAAAGACAGGTCCCGCTTCGTGGACCTCACGAGCTCCTCGGTCAGCGCGAAGCAGCTCCGCTGCCGATTGGCGTCCACTGGATGACCAAGCGAAGTATATACCATAACGGCGTCACCAGTACTAGAATCGCATATGTGGTCATTGCACCACGAAGGTGGTTATTTCAACTTATTTTTGCCGAGAAAAACAAATTCGGTGCTGCGAAGTCTGTGCCTTAGAAGGTATGCGCTCGGCAACGAGGCCACTAAAGCCACTGATGAAGGCCACCACTATATTCACTTACAGGTTGAGAGGGACAGAGAGGTCAATCAGTTGTTGCGTCTCTGTTTAGAGCTTGCTACCTTTGGCAACACTTCGGCGCCTCGTGAGCCTCGAGCGCGCAAGCGCAACCAAGGCAGTCGGTGGCAGGTCAAGAACGAAGTGAAAGCTCCTCCACCTCTTTCCCCTTTAGCAGAGCGAACGCTGGAGAGAAGGCGACCTCCTCTCCACCGTTTGCTACGCTGA
The DNA here is from genome assembly GCA_037355805.1 of Ixodes ricinus. Lineage (NCBI taxonomy): Eukaryota > Metazoa > Arthropoda > Arachnida > Ixodida > Ixodidae > Ixodes > Ixodes ricinus. The sequence continues at coordinate 84,308 of JAZHYW010069984.1, forward strand.
AGTGGAAAGGGTGGGAGGAGCTTCCACTTCGTTCTTGACCTGTCACCGGCTAAAGTTAGTGACTACAGTGAGTGGAAAGTGACCTGTAAGCTCACCACAACGGACGAGCATGTTCTGCGTCTCGCAGAGAAACACGGTCAACCAGCGTGACATGACCACCACGCCAACTTGGGGAATGGTGCTCCAGGACAGCATCAGCAGCACACCACTGACAATGGTCGCGTTCAGGAAGAACTCGGACACCGATGGTGACAAGGCCACCAGGGCCATCCGCAGAAAGTTCTTCACGACGAAGTCCAAAGTCAGCCAAAGCACGACCGCCATAAAAAAATGGTTCAGGCGTCGCCTCTGGTCCAAAGGCAGCGGTCTTCTAACCTCGAACTCGATGCACATGGTCACAATTTCGACGAGCTGCGGTGCGTAGATGAACATGGTCAGGAAGGTGGCCAGCGCCTGGAGGAGGTAGAAGACGCAGACGGCGAGGTAGATGTCACCGTCCATTGTGCCCCGAGAAATGTTCGTTCTCACGCCGTGGACGGCGCAAGCGAAGATAAACCCGATGCAGGTCAGGGTGTAGAGCAGGTACCAGGAAGCTCTCTGGGGCCTCAGGGTGGACGCGTTGTCCGTGAAGAGGCCCTCGATGAAGCCGCAGCCCAACAGACGCGTCATCTTGAGGAAGCGCTCTATGATCACGTGGGCCTCCGGGGCCTTGTTCCATTCTTCGCGAATTACCTCGGATGCTGTGGATGCATGTCTGTGCTCTCCGTAGCGAGTTTCACTTGGCACGGAGAGCATCCTGGATCAAGACTTATAGTCTCTGCAAGAGTATAATGGTCCACGTTGTCAGCGGAGTCCAGCGCTCTCGAATAATGGTCGTTACGCCTCGACTGAAAACATTCTCACCAGGCCGATATATATTTTTATGCCTTCCTATCTATTACGTTCAAAGCTCGCGTTCGCCTTTTATGGATTGGAACAGTTTCTTGAAATACGTAGATTATGCCTGTCTTAATGTTTGCGTACTTGATTCGCGCGTATTTCTTCCGGACATTCAACACTTCTTTGAAACGTTCCAAGGTACCCATGGGCGTTAGAAATGAGCGAGGAACATGACATAAAAGTGTTATGTGCAATAAAAAGCAAGCTCATAAAGTAAAAAAAAATATGAAAAACTAGTTTGTTTGTTTTTTATTATATTACTACAGGTATTATCGGTAGTGTTCGGCCGATCTAATATATTTGTGTATGCAAATAGAGCAGTAAGTAAACGAATGTTTCGTCCGCGTTATTGTTGTTCCAGTGAAAGCAGCTTTGAATGAGCTGCCCCAAAATACGTTCTTGCCTTCGTGCAAAGTCACACCCAACGTTTTCGGGCTGTGATTAGTATTGACGAGCTGTCACCCTTACTTTCTATGGGGCTGTTTTATGTCGCCTTGTGTACTGCCGCTCCGGTTGGTAATCGATACTGTGGCGTTGTCTTGATCGATATATGAGCGCTGGACGCTGGGACGCAGCGTTCACTACTAAGTTTCGTGAACATGGTGCTGATCAACATCCATGTAAATAACGTTCTTGCGTACCTTAAAATAGACCACGGAGCCAGTTCTATTACGTCCCTTTAAAAATAAAGCATACGAGAAAAACGCTTTTTTTTCATTTTCTCTGTACTGCACACAGGAAACAAATCTCACCTCAAATTTGTTTTTATTAATATTATTCCGCTATAACTTTTTACAGCGTCTTGTTACGTTGTGCAAAAGATTAATATAAACAAATTTGTATATCTTTCAATGAAAGCTGAAAGCGTGGTGAAAAGTGAAAGGAACAACGCAAGCATCTCGCGTTGAGCAGTCAATACGTTTTGTACTGTTCCCTAGCTAACCAGTGTTGCGGAGTTGCCACGTCGGAGTCGGCATGATTCCGGAATCGTTCCGCATTTCCGCGACCCCGGTACAGAATGGGAATGGAATGACAAAAGCGCTGCGAGGAATGATATGGGAAATTAATCAGATGTCTCGCTTCCTCCTCTCCCCTTTCTACCTTGTCCACCGTTGCCTGTTTCCTCCTCCCCCATGGTGAGGAGGATCTTCTGCCTTGCAGAATCTCGAGTCTGGTCGTGGGAAAGGAATGGGCTCGGTTCTTTTGCGAGCTGTGTCGATCTCGCTCATGGCACAACGCTAGCGCACGATCAAAGGGACTCTTGAAACTGCACGTAGAGGTGACTGACGGCTCGGTTCTCTGACCGGCTAAAATTCATTCGAGGATGAAAGTGGCGCCTGGCAAGTGGAGCAACCAAAACTGAGAAGTTTTAAACGGACAAGATCTTCCTGGCACCGCGAGGTGCGATATAAAGTGGCCGTTGCGACCATGCGCGATTACAACACCAGTCACAGGCCCGTGGGCGTCCGGAGGGGTATACCTTTCACCACGTGTCAACTTCCATCGGCTCATTTGCACCTTTACATTTTGTTGAAAACATGTTCCTGTTCAAAAGGCGAGTATTTTTATTTTTATGTCAAGTTGCATTAAAATTGAACCTTTTTTTTTTTCAAAATGTCAACTATATGTCTCGTGCTTTCCGGTCCAGTACGGTTATCATCCAAAGGGAGCGCCCCTTCATAATAGGAATCACTATAGAATTTAGAATAAGGGGCCCGACGTTTTAGCTTAGGGAGGTCGCACGTTCTGCGCATGCTTTGTGCGACACCCCAAGCTGCTCGGGGGACCCCGTAATCTAAAACTCTCTACTGCTTACCGCATGAGGTAAAGGGATGTTGAATCGAAACTTAGAATATATACCTCCCTACGTTCAGAACTAAGTTAAACATGATCAACTCAATCTGCTAATGACAATAGCACGCTTGTATTTTGAACAGATGGCTATATTCTTCGTTCCAAGAGACCAATGTTTGGCGAGCGCTCCAAGATCAGCCGTCAAAGAGCGCGATGCATCACGGGAGCTGGATCAATTGACGTCACAAACGTGACGTCAATGTGGCCAACGCGGGCAAAGCTGCTCGGGGGCTGCATGGTGTGGTTATGACCTCCGCCACTTGGCGCCGTCAACGCGTTACAGCCTGGCCGTTTTCAGTTGCACCTCCCCGCTTCCCGCAAGAGTTGAATAGGCCGGGAGAGAATGAAAATACGGTTCGACAGGGCGCGCAAGAAGCTTGGAGGCTGGAGCCGTACGTTCTCTGAGCGGCGCCGCTTTTAAGGGCTTGTTGGCGTAATGACATTCGGTTTATTCCTTTTAAATAATGTTTTAGTGTCTTTTCGAGCCAAAAATTTGTGTCTCCGTGTTGTGGACAGAACGCGGTTGGCATTTAGACACTAAAATAGGCGCTTCAGTTTCGTTGCAGTATCCTTTTAAAACAAAGGCAATATATGGTATGTGCTTAAAGAACAAGAAAGAATACAAGGAATAAATAATTTTGCACGCTCTTTTTATTGACTAACTTGTTAATTCACACCAATATGTTGGCAATATCTGTTACCCTGCCGTCCCCTTCTCTGCACACGAATAGGACATATTCCGCTCCGCAACTTGCCGATAACTCCAGCACTAACTTCAGCACCTTCGTTTCACCTTTAGCCCGAGCGCAGCTGACGCGATCAATCGATTAAACAGCGTCAAAAGCACGCCATGATGCTGGTCGTCTTCCTGTACATGTTTTTTATCGCTAAACCAGTTTTGTGCAGGGAAGGTACAGTGACTTGCGCCTTTAGTATGTGTGTTCGTGTCCGTATGCATGCCTTCAACGGCGCCCGGACCTGTGATCAAACGAAGCATAGCAGCCTAAGAACCGATAAAGTGACATGCGGCGGTACGCCGCTCGAGCACACCCTGAAATTTCTCAGGCGTGAGAGTTCTCACTCAATAACTCGAGCCTCATTGCGAGTGAGCACAGTCAGCCTTGAACGCACGTTTTCTGCAGCCGAGTACATCTGTTTGCACACTCTTTTGGAGCAGGCACGATTCATCTGGTCAGTCGAAGTACGGACGTTTTGTCACTGCCGCTTCACTACGGCCGGCCGTTTAATCAGGAGTCGTAAAGAAACAGTGATAAAACTGAGCTTGCCGAGTTCGTCGCTGGACCCAGCGGACACCAGCAGTACTTTTGCGTTGCAGGGGCCTCGCGAAACTGGCGCTATATCGCCGCCAGGCATCCATTACTAAACCATCACTGGAGTAATAAATGTACAGTTCCTCCATCACCACTGGGCAGCACCACTATAGTATGTGCTGAATACTACTCCCGGCGGCCGCTTTGTGGACTTTCGTTTCCCTTGGCAGGAAGGAGCCATTCGAGCGGACGTGGTCAGAGTATCTTCCGAGGAACTCCAGAAGCTCCTCGTGCCACGCTTCGTGGTTGACGGTGCCGACGCCGAAGTGAAAGTGTCTGTACTCCGGGTCGTCGACGAAGTGCTTCATCTTCATCCGAGGTCCCAGCTCTCGGATGAGTTCGTCCACGTGTTCAGGAGGGACGAACTTGTCTCTCCGACTCCAGAAGATGCCAATGTCGTTGGCGACCTTGTCTAACTTGTAGTGCGGAGCGTCGAGGCTGCGTGAAAACAAATTAACACGATCACTGTGTGCCGACTAGCGTACGTATCCAATCTGTGTACCCTCTCTAAAAATATTATAAATAAGTTGAAGCCTAAACATTGAGGTGGCGCAAAGCAATGCTTGCGTGTACAGTGTTAACGAAACTTATACGGAACACGCTAAGTGTGTGTGTGTGTTTTTTTTATCGCAGCGCTGTCCTGGAGGATAAACTGAACAACGGTTCCTTGACGTAATGCACTTCAGGATGGTTTATTGAGTGCTACGCCACGGAAACCGCTGCTCTGCTGCAGCCAGGATAATACTCCCACGAGAAAAAAATCCTCACGTGTTTCGTATCCGTTTGGTGAGCGCTCTACAATGTCTGCATATACCCACAAGAAAGCATCTAATTTAACGATGTTTTGTTTATTCCATATAAGAATGGAGTCTATGGTGTAACCTAAGGCCATTACATAAACGCTTTAGAGTAACAACACTTCAACCATCTTGGCGCACCATGGTTGTCAGTTATAATAAGCTCTAAAATCGCATGAAACGCTCTTCTGTCCTCTAGAAATGATAGAACCGCCCGCAACACACCAAAGGCTCAGGGAGTCACATTTTCAAACCGTATAACGATCGCCAATTCCGCCCACTCTACACTTAACACCAAAAGGCGGCGCCCACCAGGGGGTGGAATGCTTCTAAGCGTGGCTTATTTCGTGCCAAAGCGCACCATCATGATGTTCGTCATGTTTTTGTGCGTGTTTTATCATTAATGAAACAACCATAAACAAAAATAAAAAACAACAACTAGAGATTGAGCTTTGATGCTGTCGATCGGTCCCATTTCCACGTAGCGTCGCTAGAGCACTGCACGGGCTCAGGCCGGCCCAAAGCCAGGCCCGGCCCGGCCCGCGAGCCGGGCTCGGGCCGGGTAGCACGTATTTTCTCGGGCCCGCAGGCCGGGCTCGGGCTTCTCAAGCCCGAGATCCAATTTGCGGTCAATGAAGGCCGATGCGCCATTACGACTGACATGTGGGCGGATGATTTAAAGATCTCATACAAAACAGCTACCGCGCGTCATATCGACGCTAACTGGAGCATGCACTGCCGTGTTGTGTTCACGTGCGACTTCACCAATGAACGGAAGACCGGGGACAACATTCGGAAGGAACTAGTACGGAAGTTCATGAAGCTGGGAGTGTGTTATGCCGCTTGGAAGAAAGCAGCGTTCGTGACCGATCAAGGAGCAAATATTGTGTGCGCACTGCAGGATTACGAGAGAATGGATTGCAGTGCACACGTGCTGAACACTGTTCTACGGAACACGTTTGCAGAGGACTTTGTTTTCAACGAGGTTCCGTTGGTTAGCGAAACGGTCCAGGCGACGAAGGCCGTTGTAACTTTTTTAAAGCAAAGTGGCTTAGCCAGCCAGCTAAAGCAAACTGTCAGTCAGGAAGTCCCCACCAGGTGGAATTCAAAGGTATCCATGCTAAAGTCCGTCTGCTCTCAGTTCGAAGAGATACAAGCTCTACTGGAGTCAAGGAACAATCTACTGAATCTAGTGATGGAAAGCTTGAACAAGACAACACTCAACGAGTTAATCGAGTTCCTGCAACCCTTCAAAGATGCTACCGACGCGCTCGAAGGGGAAAGACGTCAAACACTTACTCTGGTTGTCCTTCACGCTTCTGCGTCTGAAGAAACATCTTAAACCTGGTGCGGCGGTGTCTGCTGTAGAGGCAGTGGAAATCGAGAAGATCAAGTCCCGTGCTCGTCATTTCATGGACACGAAGCTGAAAATTTCCCTCCTCCACAAGACCGCCACAATTCTCTGGCCTTAGTTCCGCCAACTCCGCATGTTGCCTATAGGACGAGCGCCTTGAAGTCTACGCGCACATCAGAAATCTACTTGCCCGTGTCACCGAAGCAATGACCCAAGATGAAGATGAGACAAACGATGACGTTCGTGATCCCGCATCAAAAAGAAGGTGCCTGGGTTTGTTTGAAGACTGGTGTGACGCGGAGGAGGACAAGGTAGCCACCGACGAATTGGAGGAGTATCTACACGGCAAGAAAGACTACTCGTGCTCAGGAGTGTCTGAGCTTTGTGACTTCTGGAGAGCGCACGAGGAAGAATTCCGAAACTGTCCCTTCTGTCCAGACGCATCCTGTGCATCCTTGCTACAAGGGGTAACAGAGAATAGAACTTTAGCGCGGCGGGCTACATAATGTGAGCAAGACGGACCTGCCTGAAGAGAGAGTCCTTGGACAATTTATTGTTTCTCTACAAAAACATGTGCAGGAAGGAAATTTTTCTGAAACGAATTGAATGGAACAACGAAAAGTGCAATATCTCTTCAAGAAATTCATAAATAAAAATTCCCCACTTTTGTCTCAAGGATTCTCGGTGTGCCATGAGTTCAAAGACTGTCGCAAATGATGCGCATATTTCGCCCATACTGTCGAAAATACATATTCTAAAACGGCATATTTATGGTATAAAAAACAAAAAAAAACTCGGTCCCAATTTTTCGGCTTGGGCCGGGCTCGGGCTCATATTTTAAAATGTTATCGGGCTAGGGCCGGGCCCGGGCCGTGTTTCTACCTGGCCGGGCCCAGAAATTCCGGCCCGTGCAGTGCTCTACTTTAGGCACCGTAGACTTAAAACCAATTTAAATAAAATGGATGGGATCCTTGGATCAAAAGGAAATTTCACAGTAAAGCCGGTTAGGGAAGGGAAAAAAGAACCCGAACTGGCCAAAGGAATGGCCCGGGGAAAACAAGCGAGGAATAGCCCTTCAGTTCCCAACCTCTATCCACAGCCGGTCGCACGGTCACTGCCTGGCAAACATGAACCAAGCGCAGCCCCGCCGCACTGATTCGTTCGCTATCTCTCGGCTCCCACCCAGAGGCGGCCCCAGAGTGAGGGCCCCTCCCACCTTGGGAAGACTCGGAGAGGACACTATTCTTTGTGTCAATCTCGCATTTAACGAAGCCGCCCCGAACCAGGGGCTCCCCTCCAACAGCGGAGGAAGGCCAGGGGAACCACCCCCTCTATGTACTACCCCCCCCCACCCCTCCTAAGGAGGAGCCCCAGAGCCTGGGCTCCTCCGCCCAGTCAAAGGTGAAAGCGTTAAAAGGACAGTAGGACAGTAGGTAGTCATTCCATCGCTTCCCGGAAGGAAACTCAGCCTCTGGTAACTCCCTCCCCCAACACACCGCCGCAGGTTTCGACCGCAGTACATAACGAAAATCGGGACAAAATATTTTGGAGCCAATGCTTACCTGCCCTTCCAGCTTCAATCGGATGACCGAGTTTACATATGGCGTCTACAGTCACTGAGAGGACGAGAGCTGCAGGGCGTGTCTTTCAAACGCCATGCCTCCAGCACACACCCCATGCCCTCCGCCGTGTTTTGAGTTTTCCTGCACGCTCGAGGTTCACGAAACGACGAAGAAGTAACGAAGGCAGGAATTGCTCAAGCAGGGGGAGGGGGGGGGGACAATAAGACCCCCTGCCGTTCTCCTCATGTCCGCGACTGTTAGTTCCTTGACACGTGTTCGTCTGTCGTCCAAATAATGGTCACGGTCTGGGTATTCTAAGATGGACGTCAAAATGTGCGTGCATGCCCATTTTATGGACCAAACCAGGTAATATTTGGGGACCCGGGTAGGAAAGAGATAAAATGGAAATTTATCGCATAGAGGAGTCAATATATGGACGCTGTCTCTTCGCAGGTACCGTCGCGCTTCAAAAATTGAGGACAACTTTCTTTTTTAGGTCAATATTTGTTTTTACTTAGGCGGAGCTATTCTTTGTTGTCCCGGTGAACGTCGAACTTGTTCTTAGCTTATAGCGTTATGTGCAATATGTGTTGCTAATAAAATATGCTCACTTTCGCCCTCAAAGTCGAATATGCAAAATCAAAGCCGGCCTTCCGTATTTTGGTACATCTACGTGACTTTCGCCCTTTTTGTGAGGAAGCGATGATGCCTGGTCTTGAAAAAAAATCAATTGACTTTTAGCCTAAAATTGTTATTATAATATCTGTCACAACAAAAACCTTGCTTAATTTTTGTACACTGATTGACAACCAGAATAACATAAGCAAGCGAGATGATTTTCCCTTTGTTCCGCATAAAGAAAAAGGAGATGAAAGAGAAAGGAAACCACGCTTTGCCTTTTGCGCGACCTCACCTCCCTGCAAACCTTGGGGCGCTACCGTTGGTGAGAACAGCATCCGTCGATTAACCGTGATAAATCTAGACTTCTAGAATCTAGGTCCTAAATAAAGAATAAATAAACTGCGAAAAAAGAAGTGTTTTTCTTTTCTTACTTTTTCCGCAGATTTGCTTGAGTGCCACTTGATATCTTTATAAGGCAATTAAATGCGATGGTGCAAGCGAGCTGGACAAGAATGACGATAATAATCCCTGGAGAGGGGAACAAGAGGGACAAAGGACAAACACAAATCTCCAAACACAGCTAGGTGACTGGTGAGTGACCGAAAATATCCGCCTGGTCCGGGTAACGAGCCCGGGTTCGTTACCTGGACCAGGCGGATTCTCCACCTGTAATGGAGAGGTCCCGGGTTCGTTACCCGGACCAGGCGGATTTCTTCGGTTGCTCACCACCAGTCACCAAGCTGTGTTTGGAGATTTGTGTTTGCCCTTTGTCCCTCTTGTTCCCCTTCTCCAGGGATTATTATAGTCACACTTGATATCGTTTCCTTTTGATTCCCGGAAGGCGTCCCCGTTTCCGGCGTTAACCGCCTACTAAAAAGAGGTCCCTTGACTCCTGCCGGATGACGTCTTAAAGGGTCATGTTGACGTCGACCGCGATATAGTGCTGTCACACTAGAGCTGGTGGATATGTCGCAGAGGCTTGCAGTGCTGCAGGTCGCACTCTAGCTTGAGAGTCCATGTAAGTCTCAGCAGTCAGCTGTTGGGACTCCGCGACAACAACGGCATCCGTGTTTGCTTGTACTTTCTGCCGAGACTCCTATGCCCAACCCCAAGGATCGCCAAATACCACATCATGACACGCCAGCTTCTGTGACATCATTTGTTGACAATTCGGGACCACTTTTAGTGTATCGGCGGGATGGGACAGTGATCAAATATAAACCTGTAACAACTGGCGACGAGGAGAAACGTGAGTGAATTAAGAGTCTTGTTCTGTACCGAGAGAGACGACTTAGTGCCTGCGCCATGCCGAACTTAGACGCATTTACTGGTAAGGGTGGGGCGTGGCAAGTGTACGTTGTATTGTATTGTATTGTATTGTATTGTATTGTATTGTATTGTATTGCACTTTTATTGCACAGTGCCACCCGGTGTGCAGGTATTCAGGGAAAAGCACTGCGCCCATGCACATTTTGTGTCCCTGACACCGACCGGGCGGCGCTATAAATTGAGACTAGGTAAAATAGAAAAAAAAAAATAAGGGGCAACGAAAATTGGTTGGAAACAGACAAGTTCAGGCACATATAATGTATAGTACCTAAATAACACACACACGCACCATATGGGGGACGCGATTGCTCTGCACAGCTCGCGAATGTCATCACGGTGGTCGGGGAAAGTTTCTGTCATCAATGGGGGTGTGACCTCCAGAGAGTTGCAGCAAGTACGAGCCACGACTTGCTGTGGCGCAGGGTCCGCGCTAGAGGGGGCTGCAGCCTGCCGGTGCGTTTGTTGAGGCGCAGTGGAAAGGGGACTTCAGGCGGACCGGTGCCCATAAAGACGCAGAGCAACCTGGTTGTTGCCACATCCCTACGGCGTTGTGGGCTCTGCCGCCTGGCGTGCTGTAGGAGTCTTGTGGTAAGGAGGTCCTCAAGGCTGTGTGGCACGACGATGGGAACACACTTCTGTAGAGCGTGTTGCTACAAAACGTTGAAGTTTTGTAGCAACACTTCATCGCTCAAAATGTTCCGGCGGACAAAAAGCGTGCAGTATTCCTGAGTTTGTGCGGAAGAGCGACGTATTCCCTGCTCCGGAGGTTGGCGGCACCCAGACACCCAAGTGAAGTTCCACTCAGCGAAAGTTTACAGCTGCTCACGGATCATTATGCACCAAGACCGTCCATGATTGTCGAACGCTACCACTTCTATTACCGAACGCAGAACGAAGGTGAAGCAATTGAGGATTTCGTCGTCGAGCTGCGTAAGCTGCAGATCCATATAAGTTCGGTCGGGAGCTGGACAACAATCTAAGAGACAGACTCGTCCACGCCATTCGGAACGACCTCATGAGAAGACACCTTTCGGAGGAGCCCGAATTGACTATAGACCGAGCCGTCCAGATTGTTTCGAGCATGGAGGCAGGGGTCAAGTGAGCGGAACTTGGGACTGGTCAGGTGGCAGAGACTTCTGTACATCGAGTATCGAGTGCCATGGAGGCGGCCGGCGACTGTCATCGTTGCGGTGGGCGGCACCATGAGTCTGCGTGCAGATTCCGAAGGCTACAGTGCTTTTCTTGCCAGAAGAAAGGACATATGTATGAAGCTAAGAAATGTCCGTCCAAGCAAAAAAAAAACAAAAAAATTCGGAGGACACGACGGTCACTGACAGACAGCATGGCGGCGAACGGACGGGAAACAACGCCCCAAGAATCGTGTTGGCGGTGGAGACAGCGTCCGACGACGAGACTGGAGAGACAGACGTCGACAGCTTGTGGTTGCTGGAACACGGGTCGGCGGGGGATGCTGCTGTTGCGGCGCAAACCGAAGTCGTGAGCGTTCTTGAACCACGGGTACCACCCTTATGTGCTACAATGACGGTTGAGCGTCCGACGGTGCGTATGGAAGTTGACACGGGGGTCGTCTACTCGGTCACGAATGAGGTGGAGCTTAAGAGGCGTTTCCCGGGAGTGACTGTTCAACAGTCCGACGTCAAATTGCGAGGTTACTTCGGACAACAGGCAGCGGTTGCCGGGAAGGCTACGGTGACTGCCGAGTTCACATGAAGGCACGCTAAGTTGCCTTTGTTCGTGGTCAGAGGAGGGCCCCGGCCCTCCGTGGGAGGAATTGGGTGAGAGCTTTTGGCATGCCGCTCGACAGTCTGCTAAACGTCAAACGTGTCGACAGTGCGGATGATTGGGTCCGCAAATTCCCAGAACAGTTTGCGGAGGGACTAGGTACCCTTCGTGATGTCAAGGCCAGAGTAAACGTGGCGGAAGACGCAAGACCAAGGTTTTGTTTAGGACGAGAGCGGTGCCGTTCGCACTTCAGGATTTGGTGGCGGAAGAGCTCCAGTGGTTGCAGCGTGAAGGCATCCCGAGTCCGGTGAGTACGTCAGAGTGGGCAGCACCGCGAGTCCGGTGAGCACGTCAGAGTGGGCAGCACCGCTGGTTCCAGTTCTGAAGAAGGATGGAAAGATCCGGCGGCGTGGGGACTTCAAGGTTACCATGAACCAAGCGGCAGACATTGAGACGTACCAAGTGCCGCGGGCGGAAGAAATCTGTACTAAGATGGCAGGAGGCGTGAAGTTATCGAAATTTGATCTCCGGGACGCCTTCCTACAAGAAGAATTGGATGAAGCATCGAAGAAGTATGTAACTATCAACACCCACAGAGGACTTTTCCAGTATAACCGGCTTCCGTTTGGTGTGGCTTATGCACCTGCAGTGTTTCAACGGGAGATGGAGAACCAGTTGCAAGGTTGTCACAAGGTGGTCGTCTATTTTGATGATATTCTAGTGACGGACATGACGGAGGAAGAAGCGGGAAAAGTGCACTTTTGGGGCGTCGAGCCTCGAGTGCCTGGGCTACGTCATCGACAAGGATATCCTGAATCCGGCACCACAGAAGATCGAGGCCATTGTCCAAGCACTTCAGCCAATGGGTGTACGTGACTACAAAGTTACTTGGGTCTTCTTTGTTGGGGAGCGAGTGATGCTGCACATGCTGCGACTGCACTGCGGCTCCTGCGGCTGACGAAGCATTTTTGTTTTCTTTATTTACTTTCCACGGCCGATCTATCAAGATCGTCCGAGCCGATAAAAGCAATCGGCAGCTTCGAGTAAACATTGAGTCTGTTGGCAAACCAGACACGCTGCCCATGGCTCCTTTCTTCAGAGTTTACTTCATTCTTTACTTTTACCGAAGTGTTTTTGCCGAACTTGTCATTTGTGCTGTATATGCTGCACCAGTTACTCAAGAAAGGAACATCTTGGAGGGGGGTCTTGAGCAAGCGGCTGCATTTGAAACCAGTAAGAAGTTGCTGACGTTTGCTGATGTGTTGATTTATTACGATGACCAGTTGCCATTGCTACTATGTTGCGATGCGTCCCCTACGGCATTGGAGCAGTGTTGTCACTTCGAATGCAAAATGGTGCAGAGCGACCTGTGGCGTTTGTTTCAAGGAGCTTAATAGCAGCACAGAATAACTATAGCCAGATGGCCAAGGATGCTCTGGCAGTATTGTTCGGGGTGTTGAAATTCCACCAATACGTCTGGTAAGGTTATTTGAAGTGTTTACAGACCACAAGCCATTGTTGGGTCTGATTGGGCCCCATTGCTGTATTCCACTGCAGAGTTCACTGCGGGGGCTATGGTGGGCGTTGACACTGAGTAGCTACAATTACAAGCTGTCCTACAGGCTAGGTGCTAGTTTGGGTAATGCAGATGCCCTGTGTCGAGTGCCACTACCAGTCAAAATGCTGGAGGAGTCAAGAGTCCTATATGTATTCATGCTCGAGGGGGCATACCCGTCGGTGCTGTCTGCCGCAGTAGTGGAGGCGGCGACTGGCTGACATAAAAGTTCTGGCATCGTTATGTACGGCGTTGTGGACTGGGGGCCATCCACCATCCGGAGTTGAGTGGCGGTCATTTGTAAACCGCATGGAGGAATTATCGGTGATGGACGGCTGTGTGCTACAGGGAACCGTATGGAGGTTCCAGCGTCGCTGCGAGTGGCAGTGTTGGATATGTTACACGAGAGTCACCCGGGGTGGAGAAGATGAAGCTGATGGGCCGAAGTCACATGTGGTGGCCTGGCATCAATGATGACATCACGGCCAGAGTGGGCAGATGTGCGGTCTGCCAAGTGCATCGAAAAACTCCACGGGCAGTGGAGCAGACACCGTGGCCATTCCTGGAGCGTCCGTGGTCAAGTCTTCATGTGGATTTAGGTGGACCTTTTCAAGGTGTCTAGTTCTTGGTGTTGGCGGACGCATTCTCCAAGTGGGTGGAAGTAGTCCTCGTGCCGTCACCGTCGGCAGAGGCTATGGTAAAATGCCTGAGGTCCATCTTCGCAAGTCATGGGTTGCCGGATGTGATAGTGAGTGATAATGGTCCCACATTCACAAGCCTACAGTACAGATTAGTTCCTGGATCATAACGGGCGAGGCCGTTATGATCCAGGAACCATCCAGCGTCCAGCGTCCAACGGCGCAGCAGAAAGGGTGGTACAGACTGTGAAAGAGAAACTCAAGAAGACTGAGCCTAAGGATTCTGAGTGTCGGATCGCCGGAGTGCTGTTCACGTATCGGACAACACCACATTGTTTTACTGTACGAACCCCTGCAGAGCTGCTCAGGGGTCGGCGCTTGAGGACAGCATTGAACTTACTGCGGCCCGATCTTTGGGGCAGCGTTAAGTTCCGACAGTTGCCGCAAACGGTATACAGTGAACGGTCAGCACGAGCAGAGCCGGTACCCCTGCCAGGGAATGCTGTTCGGGCCAGGAATTTCAGGCCGGGACCTCGTTGGGTACCTGCGAATGCTGCGGCGACCACCAGCGCATCGTCGGCAGAGGTTCAGCTGGTTCAGTTTGGAACCGTCATGGAGACCCCTTCATCATCGGGTCACGGAGAAACTGCCACAGTCCATCGAAAGCAGCTAGAGGAAGCAGACGGGGCAGCTCCAGAGGTGCAGGTGGAGCCGGCGAGCGACTTCCAGCCCGACATCCCAGCAAAACCAAGGGCGTCCGTCAGCCCAGCAGGCAACTGTCGCCCAGAGGATCCTGTAGCTCAACAGTCATCAGCACTCCGAAAATCTATGAGAGTCCGGAGGGCGCCGCAGCGATATTCGCCATAACCACGGACTTGTGGGGAAGGGTGTTGTGGCAGCAGCTAGCGCCACGCACCGGGCGGCTGCTAGTGGGGACAGAGCGCGGGCGGCACGAGACAGCTAGAATGTCGACAGGACGATCTCGGCTGCGAGCCAACCTGGCTCGCTCCTTTTGTATTAATATTAGTGTAAATATAAACTTGTAACAAATATAAATAAAGGCACGATCACTTTTTCCCAATTCCAGCCCGCCGCTCGCACTCTCACGGACGATCCAGAACCAAAGGAGAGGGGACGGCGGAGGAGACGGCTGCAGGGGCTGTCGGCCTAAGTGCTGCCGTTAACGGTCGGTTTTGGTCGCCGTGTTCGTGCATCATGAAGTTTTAACGGTAAAGCCGGGTACCTGGAAATATGAATTGTTCTGTTCCGCTCCGTAACAGCGTTGCACGAAGGGACCGGGAAGTCTAAATTGATTGGCGAAGTTTTAGATGCGGAGCATCTCTTGCTCGTGTCTATGTCCCGCGGCGTCGGCGTCGTCCGCACTCACACTACGCATGCGCAACTCTCCTCCTTCCCTCTCTCCAACAGCTGCGCGTTACTCTCTCCGCTCTCGTCTCTACCAGCTGCGTGCACTTCGCGTACGTTCGC
Source organism: Ixodes ricinus (assembly GCA_037355805.1). Classification (NCBI taxonomy): domain Eukaryota; kingdom Metazoa; phylum Arthropoda; class Arachnida; order Ixodida; family Ixodidae; genus Ixodes; species Ixodes ricinus. The sequence goes on from JAZHYW010069984.1 coordinate 99,519, forward strand.
TTCTACTCACACCACGCGCGCATGCGCAACTCTCTCCTCTAGTCTCCTTTCCTTCAAGTGTGAATATAAGCAGCGGTAGCGCGCTGCGCGCGTTCCCCCGGAGGAGTGAAAGGAGGATAGTTTTGGGCGCGCGGGTCGCAGCGCCACGCCAGGGCTTTCCAGTGGGGTGGGCTTTCCTCGCAACTCTGCGGCTGTCGTCTGCTAGCGTTTCTCGGCCGCTCGCGTCCGCCGCAGCCCAAATCCGGCCGGCCAAAAGAAATCAGTCAAGAAGGGAATAAATTAATTACGATCCGCGATGCTCCGCATCACCCCATGGTTCCCCTCGGGAAGATGGTGTAATTTCGTTGACCGCGTACAGTGATCATCAATCTCGTGTTTTTAATCTGAGTACTGTCTTCTATTTTCGACGGTCGCACGAACTTTTCTTCTTTGAAGTAGTTTGTCTCGCTCGAAGATGGGCTGCGTTGAGCAAATTAATTACACTCATAGCGAAATAGGTTATTAACGTGCTGTACACATTCAGCACCGCACACTAACAATGTAACGCCTTTAAGGGTGTAAAAAAGCTGTCGCCAATATTTGCATCCAATTGCTACACCTTTCAGTAGCCTCGCTCCGAGTAATGCTCCAATTTTTGAACGTGATATGAAGGGTAGTTTTATAGAACACCATTCATGATTGAAGGGTATTGAAAAGGGTGCTGAAGGGGACGCTTCAGTGAAGTGAGGCGAACGCACATTTCGAAGAGAGTCCGCGACACTGACACCTGCTTCAAACAGCTGTGTCAGAGGTTGTCTTCGCGCCTACGTTAAACATGTATTGTTCGTACCAATGCCTCTTACATGGAAATAAATTCTTCGAACTTAGATACCATATTCTCTGTCTGAAATATTGACAAAAAAAAGCAACGTAAATGCTATTCTCGTTATTGCTATAAAACGATCAGCTGTGAATAGCTGACCTTGAATTGTCGAGTTCATAAGCTGGTGGAGCACAGAAAAGGGTCGAGATTGCTCACTCGTGTGCAAATTACAACACTTGTACTTGCCTTTTTTCTGCATCTATAAACAGCATGTCGTCCTAGTTGCTCGAAAATATGTTGCTGCTGAATGAATTTCCCTAAGTAGCTGATAAGATTGACAGTTTTTATTTTTTTTGTGTTCAGCAGCATTCTTTACGTATTGGTGTAAAGCCGATAGGATTTTAACCCTCGTACAAATTGATTTTCATTGTTCAAGGCACACATTGCTTTAGTGTGTGTACAGTCGTAATGCCGAACTGTCGAATATCGGGGTATCGGAGTCTCAGACTCCTTCCACCATGGGAGTCAGATTGCCCACGTCGGAGACCAACGTAGAGCCTTGTGCAGTAGAAAGCTTTCTGGAGCAAAGAAAACCAGTAGAGGTGTTTTACTTTGCAAACCAGCCCAGCCTTTCGTCGGCGCGCCAGAATTTGCATTTCCCTAAGTTCGGACTCGAATATAATACAGAGAAAAAGTGACGGCGAGGCGGAGATGAGGACACGTGGGGACGTCAAAGTCAAACCCGGATTGGATGGATCAGTGGATATACGGAAATGATAGCTGTCACTGTCTCCCTCTAATCCGAGCGAACGAGTGCGTCGTCTGCTACTGGCCCAGCGTCTCGCGTTCGAGTGGGCTTGAACAGGGAGTTGAGACAAAGGCAGCTCACATTTGCGTCCACTCACCATGCTTCCGATCAAGCTCAGCACTCTCACATCCCCGAGCACACTAATCTTGTCCTCTACCTCAGTTGCTCTTCGTATCATTGATGAGATCCTTGTTGGTTCCGCCAATCCCAACAAGGTGGAAACATGTCATTAAAACAAACTGAAATCGTAGTCAGGAAAACGAATATTTCTTAATGCCCTTCCTATGGTTCGAGCTTCGGACGTGCGAACAAAGGTAGGAACAAATTTATTCTCTTGATCGGTGGTCATCGTGACAAAAGGTAGGCATGCACACGTGCCGCCCGCCGCTGCTGCTGACATTCTCGTTGCCGTTCCCGCCGTTGCTCTCCGCAGGCGCTTAAATGCTCTTCGGGAATCCGGACTTTACGCGGCCTCCCATTAAGACGAGGAAAGAGAAGTGAAACTAAAAATGGAGAACGGCAACCGAAGCTTCAATGAGAACTCAGTCCCCGCGCCGCACTCGCACTCCTTTTACGAATAAAATATTCAAAATAAATAATAAAAAAGAAAACCGCTGACCAACGCGTTTGCAAGTTGAGATTTGTTTTAGGCTTTTGCTTTAGAACGGTTACTGCTCCAGACGCCGGCACGTGCAGCGCGTGGTTGCGATGCGTGTGTTGGGTGCGGTGCGAGCGTAAAGTTTTTGGTCACGCACACGGCAAATCCACGGAACCCTTCCCATAAACAACTTCGCTGTACAAAGCAAGTCATACTACACCAAACACTTAAGGCTCGTTCACATGTTATTGCGTCGACTGCGTTGCGCTGCGTTGCGCCGTCCACCACAGCCCAGCCCCATAGGCAGCCGGCAATGGCCAGGCGGCGCCACGAGAGTACTGCGTTCAGCGCCACAAGCGGAGGCGTCTCTGTTAATGGGGCGGCCAATCTGCCCGTCGGGCCGTTGCGAGCGGCGGCGACCCCGATTTCAGCAGTCCCCGTGTGCACCTGCGTCCCTGCGTGCCATGTCCCTGGTTCTTTTATGCGGTTTTTTAAGACCATCGGGAGCCTTGATAGGTCCAAGTGTTTAGAGAATATTCTAGAGTCGTCATTTGGACACCAGTTTGAGCTGTCTTCACTACTTGTGGCCGCCCGATCGGTCTGTGCTTCGCCCGTCTCCCAGGAAATGACACAACACAACGAGAAGGCAGCGAATGGGTTTATTGTACATCCCGGTTGCCCGTCTTCGAGAGCTCACAGTCGGAGCCCGTGTCCAGGCCTGCGGATCGTCCTCCCCACGCCAGTACTGCGTAGGCTAGCTGTTCCGGGCTGCGTATCACAGCCAGAGTCTCGCTGCGGAACCACTCCGGGATCGTCATGGACTAGGCCGGTATGGTCAGGGTTCGCCCCTTCCGCCGGTCCTGATCCGAACCTCGCTGGTGGAATTCTCCGGGGTTCGCCATGGGCCAGACCAGCCAGAACGGATCTATCGTTCCTGCCCGGCCCCAGCCTCGTGCAGCACGCTCTTCCTCTTTCTTCGCCGGCTGGCCCCCGCTCGCGCCTCGCTCGACCGTCCTCTTCTTCTCCCGACGCCCCACACACTAGAATAAAATTTGGGTAATTAGAACCAAACTCTGCATGCTAGAGAACCGTACGCACATTGCAAAGCCTGGTGTAAAATAGGCGACAGGCAACAAAGTGTACGTGTAAGAAAGATATTTACGATTCGCACGAGCTTTTTCTAAAGAAAAACTTCAGCATCCTACTTTCTGCACGCCGTCACATTTGTTACCAGACTCAGCATTAAATTTGGTTGCTGAAACAAACAAAACTTTGTGCTACGAAAATCCACTATTTGAAAACTCGCAGGTTTGGAAGGTTTTGGTTGCGACCACGCGTGCCGAACGGCATTAGGAGTGCCGGAACGGGCCGACGGGCCTTTCGCTTGAAGACCTGATCGCCCGATTCTCGACGTCACAGCGAAGCAACAATCGGCCCGATTGTTCCTATCGTATTTCCCTATGTGGCTGTCAAAGCGACTCGTAATAAAACTTGTATAAATATGTTATTTTGCCGAGTAGTCTGCAAAACGAGTTCGTCCGACCACTTTCCAAGCCTGCACATATATTTTCATTCACTTCCCCCAACAGTTTCTGTAAAATTCACTTACTTGATGCGTCGCACTGCAGTAATCCACGTCTGTCGCCGTGTCGCTTCCCAAGATCTCGAAGGGAAGCGGTGAAGTTTGACGCTTGAGTCACCTTCGCGACTGTGGCCGTCTTTCACGCAGCAGTAGCAACGTTTATTTTTTGGGGGGAACTCTAGGAGTAGGCGAGATGTTACAGGAACCCGGTGAGGTCATAGAGACGTGAAGTTGGGACTTACTTTTACGAAAAACGGTTCCAAAAAAGCTCACGCCGATCCGAAATGCAACGTTCACACGTGGTTTCTGGATGCGCCCGCCCGCAGCCCCCGCGACCCGCGCAGGCCTGGCCTACCCAGTTTCTTTATTTTGCAGCCGCTAGATGGCGCAACGTGTCGCGCCAAACTGCATTGCAGGTTGCCTATTGGCTCGTCGTATAAGGGTCGCCATAGCGAAATCCTAACGCAGTCATACGCAGTCAAATGCAGATGTCTGAAACAGGTTTTACTGAGTGATTTAGCTTTTATGATTACCCTAACGTGTTTGCAGGAGTCATTTACCCAATCATGACCTAATAATGGTAAGGCTGTCATGCTTTTACTGAGATCACCTGGTAAGGATTATCGATATATCTATATGGTTGTCAGCTTTCGAGAGGAAATTCAAACATGTCCATCACAAACATAGAGACGGGGATAATTAAATCAGCATAGCTGTATGTGGGTCACCAAGCCTGCTGCTGTAACCAGATAAGGCATATTCCTATTAAAGGTATACAACACGCGATCAAGCTAAAGTTAACCACTATGCAGAATAATGAATGCACATAATAAACTTTACTCCAGCAGAAAAATCCAACATTTATTTGAAATCAACCGTTTGCACACAGCTTTTTAATGTGAAATTTAAATTTATCACACCTTCAGTGACAAGTTTTTAACAGCAAGATGACATACTAAACTTCAACGCATTGCAGAAGTAAGCCTCAATAACCATACTGCTCGAGCAAATACTGCAGTTCCTCTTATTGAGAGTGTCAAAAGTTATACTTTAACCACAAACGCCAAAGCCACATAGTATACAAAACATGTTCCATACCAAACGTCACACCTAAAACAGTTTTCACACAAAATATGAGCATATAGTTTGCAAATAAGAAAACCCTCTACACATCACGCGTATAGAAACTTTTTTGAGTATTAAAGAAAATGAAGACGTAAACATTTTTCAAGAATAATTCAATTAAAGCCATATTATAAGAGCCTTACAACCTGAATTCATAAAACAAGTGTACTTTTGAGTGGTAGGGGTCTACGCAACAAACATCGAGTGAAGCAAACATGTGCCGCCCTCAATACATTTCGAAAAACCAACCCTTGAATCTACACATTCATGCCTAAATATATCCGTTTCAGGACCCCATCAAGCATCACTAGAGGTCGCAATTGCTTGGACACGGAGCGTTTGATTGCATACCCGCCCTCGCCGAACACTGAAGCCGTACTCTCTTTTAATACACGCTCAGCAGTGTTCACGGCGAATACTGACGCACCTCGCCTGTCCACACGCATAATTGGATATGCAGCTACTAGATTGCACGCCCATCTAGAAAGGGTATATTTATCTCTGCGTGATGCACTTTATTTCGTAACAAAATATTTCAAGCAGTAATCATTCCACAACGTTTGCACACCTTAAAAACAAAAACAAAATCAAAATTCCCGTTGTAAAAAAAAAATATCATTCGTATCTCGGGAAAACAAGGTTTAGGATAAATGTATAGACACTCAATGTGCACCTTCTCGTTTTGAAACTTCATCACAATCGTGTATTTGGTGTTTCGTAATACTTTCTAAAGCTTTGTGTTCTTAATTACTACGATCGCTTTGGTAAATGCCCCTTTATAGTACAGACAAACGTATCAGGATTGGTAAAGGTGTGTACCAAATGGATCATCGCTCAGGTTTATATGCATCTGAAAGTTAATTCTCCGCATTATTACCCACACTTTTCAAGTTCTTATGAGAAACATTTTCACTACCCAACTTATTTTATTCCTTTCCCCTGTTCCGAGCTAAAACGTAGAAATAAAATCACTTCAAAAATATTTTATTAAATGAAGGCCGAGCCAAGTACTTAGATGTTTTTTTGACGTCTACAGAATGTTTCGCTCTAAAACAATACTATCCAATTCGCCTTTAATAGAAGGCTTACCGCAGTTCCCTTCGACCTCCGAGCCCGACGACGAGACCCTTTTCGTCGTACCTGCAAATCGTATCCTCTGCCGTGACGGCTGTTTGCCAGTCACCCTCACGCGTTTTGTGCAAGTACTGCATACCAGACGAACTACAGCTGCTTCGCCAATGAACACCAGAATCGAGAAGGACACACCCACGAGCCAAGCAAGAAAAAAGGGTCTCAGGTCGCTGAGATTCAGAACCAGTTCTTCTGGGTGCATCGAACTACCCTCGTAAAAATATCTTCTCTTGTACTCCGTGAATGCAAAATTCCTTTCGTACAGGCCAGCCTCTACCGCGCGACTCAACGTCGCATCGATGTCGTGGCGGTAGACAGAAGATGCCCTCATTTCCGGTCCTACGGGGTACGAGAACGCGGTGTCTTCGGTCTCGACGTAGCCTTTATCATAAAGCTCTCGTCTCAAATCCTCGCTGACGACCCGTTCGAAAGTTGAAGGTAAAGAAGGTGTCTCTTCCGTCAGCGGCGATCTTGATCTCTCGATACATCTTTGAATTCGAATTTCGAATGTGGAAGCATTTGCTTCCTGTCTTGATGGCACTTCCGTGCTTGGACATCCATGCTGACTGACTCATGCTCGAGAAGATATGGAATATATTTCAAGGACGCAGATCCGGTGACCTTTGATAAGAAGGTCCTGAAATGAAGCAAACTGAGTGACTTCTCCGTCGAGCGGAAGGTTGTTTAAAAGCGACGTAATGCGGCCCTTGAAGACAGTCGACATCACAACAAACATCAAGGCCATCACGCCGTATAGAACTCGGTACGTTTGCGTGTTCAGCAAACGGGTGTGAAGTTGAACGCTTTGTTGAAGGAATGCCGCCACCATCAAAAATATAAAGACTAATGCATCAGCCTTCGGCCTTAGCGTCACCTTCGCAATGAAGCCATAGGTCAAGACCAGGAACAGGCAAGACGCGAGAAGTGCTATCCATACCTCCTTCAAAAATGGCAAGATAAATATTGTCTCCTTGGGAACTGGATTACGCTTGCGAACATAAAAGGAATAACCAGCCGATCCAAAATGATGGAGAGCAATAAGCACGTCTGACACGTCTCTGTCTGGGCGATTGTTTAAACTACTTACAAACGAGCTCAGATACATATCCTTAACTGAGAAGGAATCTCTAGTGCTAACCGAAGCATTGCGGTACGCCAAGAGCATTAAAGTAACGTTAAAGCTTGGATGATTGCAGTCATTTATCATTGAAACATGCAAAATGTACATAGCTCCCGTTGACCGTTCGTCGCCGTGTTGACAACAGCTCACTTGTGAGAGTCTGGTGTTTAGCGACATTCCTTTCGAACTCGCTAGTCAAGAAAATACTGCCGTTGTAGAAATCTATTACGTATCTACCGCTGGCTCTAGGGTAAGGGGGCAGATATGGTTCTTCATCTCTGAAGCCATGAATTATGACACGGAAAATGACTGGCGTTGTCCGCTACGACGAAAGCAGTCATGAAGTAATCTGTATCGATGGTACGTAATAGGTGATTTGATACGCATTTCCCGCATACGAAGAAAACCATATGAAAAAACACCTGCCTAAACTTGTTGCACGGCTTGTCATTGCAAGCGTCCCGGTGCTTCTTGCCGTCAGTCCACAATGTTACCGTTTCTTGTCGGGACTTCAGAAAATCTTTGAACGCCACAGAGTTGTCCTTGAGGCAGTCTAGGGGCACAAAAACGTTCAAAAACTTGTTCCCAGGATCGAAGGAGAGGAGAACGTCGTTGAGGATGTCTACCAATCTACTGAAGACACTCCCTGGTCCTTCATACTGGATATCTTGAAAGGTGGTCGGTGCTGCCAGGAACACAGCCAAGAAGATAACCTTTTCCGGAAAGGAGAACATGTCTGAATGTCAGGGAGAGCTATATATTACTTAAGGATCCTCTTGTCTTTTCTCACAGTTGAGAGGATAACGGGGTAGAGGATTGCATATCTTTTCAACCGTATATTTTATGGTCGTGGGCTAGCGCCATTGTCAATAAAGAAATGCAAATTCATCGCGATTGCGCGGGCCGGCACCAGCTTCTCTAAGTGGTCTGATCGCACGCGATGCCACTCCGACTCATATTTCTGGTCGATGCAAACACATTTCCAAAGTGTAGGAACGGACGCCTAATGGACCTGCCAACCGTACGTTCAGCGCTCAGCAACCTGCCACAAAAAATGCATTAATGAGACATCACTGTATTGTGTTATGCGGATCGAAATTCCGAAAAAAAAGTGTTTGACTCAGCTTGCTCGTTCGAAATTCAATATTTTCGACTTGTCGCAAATCATAGCGTAGGTAAACTAAAACGTACAAGACAATAATAAAAAAACAATGGTGTTTTTTGTTTTGTTACATAGTTGAATTATAATAGCTGTAAATAAGTGGAGAAATTAGATAGAACTCTAAAAATATATATAATTTATTTGTCGGAAGGGTGTTAGCGATATGGATAAACTATGTTCCTTGAATATGCGAATGTTTGTGCACGCATGTCTCGGGGGCGGGGGGGGGGGTATTTTATGCGAAAATTTGTGTTACACTTATTTCGATTAAAATATTCAGCATTTCAGGAGGTGCTAAATTAGATCCAAACGCTTGCCAAGTTAATTTACTTGAAGTCTTTTTGTTAATCTTATGCATCATTTTTTCCATGATGGCAGAGGTGCCGCCTACATTTTGCAATGGCCAGCAACGAGGTTTATTGGATCATATTTTATTTATATATATTCGAGGATGAAGAGGATGATAACGCGGCCAAGCACTTGACAGAAAGGTGACTTCAGCTGTTAACGTTTTTAAATTTATGTTCTTGCGAAATATATTTCAAACTTTTCTGTGATTCACCAGTATCACCCGGAAGGGTTCGGGAGCGAGGCTGCTTCACAGCTAAATGCGGTTTACAAACTTGCACGCAAACCTCGCGTCACCGGTCGTCTTCCGCTCGGTTACAGATAGATTTGTCGGAGATGTTTGGCTAAGCCTCCGATTAGTGCGACGAGGGAAATTATCGAACTCTACAACGTCTGCAGCAGGTGACGTGTCTTGAGCATTTCGATCCCGACACGCTCAAAGCAGACCAGAAATAATTAAAAAGAAACATTGCAGCCATGACGATTATAATCTGCGGAAAACGGGGAACAAGGGGGACAAAGGACAAACAAAAAATATCTCCAAACACATCTAGGTGACTGGTGCACGACCGAAAAAATTCGCCTTGTCCTGGTATCGAACCAGGGACATCTTTATTTCCAGTGGGGCGCTCTAGCAACTGAGATAACCAGGAGTTAGACGTCAGTAGAGCGCATCAGTCACCTACAGCTGTGTTTGGAGGTTTGTGTTTTTCCTTTGTCCCTCTTGTTCTCCTTCCCCAGAAATTATTATCGGCATTCTTTTCCAGCTCGCTTGCTCCTTTGCATTAATTGCATTATCATTGTAGCCAATATAGTATAACCTCAATTATTTACTTTTTATTTATTAATTTATTTAAGAGTACGCTTAGGTGCTCTTTGACATTCCAGACGACAATTATTGGTTTGTACGTTGACGAAACTTGGTGTTATCGGTGCTGGTTACGATGTCATCAAGAAGACAAATCCAGACCATAATAGTTTCGGGTAGAAGTGAATGCTGGTCAGGCGTGGTTTGGTCTTGGGTCGGGCAATCTTGCATGTGTCGGCCAGTCTTCAGAAAATGTACTGTATTCATTTCATTTTCCGGAACTGGTTCCAATGCTGTTGCTAGAAACATTGGCAATAAAATTCAATCGTCATTACGGATAATTCCTAATTTTATATTGTTCATGCAAGCCCAAGTGACCAAAAAGCGCGTAGCCTTACACCAAAAACTGCTATTCTGCTGCGTAATCGCGAAGCAAAAAACGAAATATTTGCCGATCTGCAGCCGTCTGTGGTCGGTTACGGCAAACAAAATGACGGCTTCTCTGGGGATACGCGGAAGACAACAAAACCTGTCCCCCTTTCGCTTCTACGCTCGCCGTCAGCCCCGTGGCGAACCGTCTATTGTGTCGATCGCTCGCCGCGACCTTCGACGAGGCTAAAGGCGCATTCCCACCGGCGATGTAAGTAGTCGCTCGGATGCGACTAGATCGCATCGCAAAAAAACATTCGATGGTCACACTGGCGTGCGCGATGAGCGAGTCCAACGCCTTCGTAGGCGAGTCGTTTTTCGAAAACTCCGCTCCGAACCACGTGCTCCGAACGCCGTTGATTGGTTCAGCCGCTCCGCGACCAGATCGCATCGCAAAAAGTCGGGTCAGGAAGCGACTTAATCCTTTAAAGTCGATAATCGCGGAGGAAGCGGCTGGGGTTTCTGGAGAGTGACCCAAGGGAAATCACCTGAACCTCCAGAGTACGTCACTTGAACGTCATCGTGGAGAGTTAAGAGGCACTTCGACCTTCGATCTGTTTTGTTTTTCTTAAATAAGAACTAGCGCCTCGCAAGAAAATGCGGTTTGTTAGTTTTTTGCTTTATAGGTGACGCAGATTAAATTCCGCAGTTAGTTGACTCCGTAAGTGTGACGTCACGGGTCCAAACAAACGGTTGCTAGGGTCGTTGTTATGGACGAATACATGTGGCTCGGTTTTCGCTACGAAAACCCGACCGTTTAAAAATCAGGAGTAGGATTTAAACTTCTAAAAATCCCACATATAGGAAGCTTGAATGTTATATAGGTTTCGACAGAAGTGTGCCGGTAATCGCTTGTTTCTGGAATATTTACGACTGCAACTTCCGGTCCTCAAGATGCCTGCAGCAGACGACGGATACAAGAAGTATGTCGTCTGCCACCAGCCGAGCACCGTTGTTTGAATCGTGTGAATAAAGACGATATTCTGATATTACATTTGTCTAAAATATAATGAGTTTCAGACACTTATAAGAATTCATAGTGGGGTGCGAGTCAAAATATGGTTTACTGAAAGTCCGGGCGTCGATCGAGATGATCGTCCGCTATAAGATCGCATTGCACCTGTGAGAAAAGTTCAGGCGATCAGTTGAGATCCCAAATTTTGTTTGCGGACTCGCGCTATGGGAGGGTGCTTCGTACCTGGTTGTAACCATCGCGTGAAGAAAGGTTCTTGCAGTTTCTGTGGATTCTCGCAAGACCCCCAAGCACGAAAGTACTGGATAAAAAACATAAAGTGAGTACATGTTGCACTGGTGGACAGTTGCCTTGATGTAAAAAAGGGCCAAACCAACCGAGAGCACTTAAAACCCATTTTCTGTTTGGTCGTAATGTTTGAAAATATGGCGGTATATTTATATATTATTACTATAATATTGATAAAGTAGTTGCATGCAAGTAGTAGTGAGAGGAAAATTCAGCTCAAACTTGCAGTAGTCTTACACTGCTATGATCTTTGAAAGAGTCTCTGGTAGCCTAGACAGGGCGGCCTCGGAACTCGAGAACAACCACTGCACCCTGGTCCAACTGCTCCTCCTGCTGGCCGGCAGGGCACTTGAGGAGCCCGCAGCCCCCGGCCCAACCCGCAGCCACCCCGGCCCAACCCGCAGCATCCCGGCCCAACCCGCAGCCGCCCCGGCCCGCAGCCGCCCCGGCCGTTGTCCATTTTCCTTGGCTGTGACCCGTGAAGCAAGTAGAAAATAGTGGCTGGGCAACAAACGGATTTATGCTCAAGCAAGCCATGTCTCGTGTTCGATGAACAGCGACAGCTATACTCAGTGAAGTGGAAGCTCCTCCCACCTCTTTGCACTTTGGCAGAGCGAAGGCTGGAGAGGAAGCAAGCTCCTCTCCAGCCTTTGCTCTGCTGAAGTGAGAAGAGGTGGGAGGAGCCTCCACTTAATTCTTAACCCTTCACTAACTATAGGGAGTGTTTTTTCATTCCTGTCTGGTGTGAAGAAATTTTTCATTGAGAACTTAAGAGGCCTGCAGTCTAGTCATGGGTTGCAATAGCAAATACATTTATTTTGTCTTATCTAAGCAAGGATCTTGGCCTTTATGCTTTTTATTAGGGCTGGGCGTCGATTAAAAATTTAAACCCGATTAATCGCCACCCTTTAATCGATTAATTAATCGATTAATCGGTTGCGTTTATTTTGATAAATAATATATTAAAAAGAATACAAGAACTCGTCTTGCCTTTGAAGACCTATTTTACTCTCTGTTACACGGCGCAAAGGACATTTACAATTGAGGATACATGTAGTTCAACGATTCAAAGACTCACATATTTTTGCTCCAGCTGCGAAGACAAAGTTGTTCCACATTCTCCGACAGGAAGACAAGAAGTCAAAGCTTGGGCGATGCTTTCTTATTTTTTCAGAGAAAGGGACCTCGATGAGAAGGCGTCGATTGTTGTCTGCGTTTTGGCGGATGGTCCTTGCTGCAGCGGCGTACATGGGTGCTTCGCTCGTAGGTGATACTGAAGCGACCTTACGCTTCCACTGTATGAAAACGGCTTTTTGCAGATGATGCAGTGAACTTCCTTCGAGTTAAAAGCTTCACCACTGGAGTTTACTTTAAACCCAAACTTTCCAGCGAGATTGCCTTTCATACTCGTGAACTCGTCCACTTTTGCGGGCCGAATACTGGAACAAGCAGCCAAGGCGTTGTTAGCTACTGTTGGGACCGAGCGGTTGTCCGGGCTCTTGGTATGCGGCAGGGAGCCGAGTGAGGGCAGGAACTCCATGACCTGGCCGGACTCGGGAAGGACCAGGGCGCAGGAGGGGTGTCTCTTATATAACCTCTTTTTATATACAAATAGACAGGTTACATCATCTGACGGGAGAACACTCCCGACGCAAAAAAGAGGGACAACTAAAGGACGAGCTAACAACGTTGGCGGCACTTCGATCCGAACCTTTCCTATATAGCCAATACAAAACAGTGTGTCTTCAGTCTTCAGCGGGCGGCATCTTTGACAATGGCGCGCTACTCGAATAAAACAGACGCAAGACACGCCAACGAGCTCCAGCGGTGCCGATTCAGCGAGAGAGAGAGAAAGAGAAAACGAGCCGCCTCCGGGCAACTCCTGTCACACGAGAGAGTCCCAAAAGTCCGGAACGCCGAGAATATGTGCCAATCAATCAACCCCACGTGCACCAGCGCATATGAATAAGGCCGCTGGATGCCTCTCGCATCTTGCGCAAAAAAAAAAAAGCCGCGAAGGAACCGTGCGCTCCCGTTTTGCATGACGACGAACCGCAGGGGACCCACTACGAACCATCAGGGCCAATCCAAAGCCGCGTAGAGTGTCACGTGACCTTGAGAGACGCGTAGGGAAGCGCGGAACGCGCAATCACTTGATCCATTCAGCGTCCACCACTGTCCACTCGTAAGGTAAAACAGAGTATAGCTGGGATGATCTCGCAAGCTTCGGCTGCGGTCCATCCTAATATAGCATTTCTTCCCGCGGATGCCACTGTGCGGTCAGCACGTCTGGACGCCCTGCCACCACCACATCGTTTGTTTGTTGGCGCCATTTTTTTTTTTGTTTGCTTTGTTGTCGTCGTTTGCGATTCTTGGTTCGGTCGGCCCGTTAAGCGCTGCTCTCGCTTGCACGGCCGCCGCCTGTTCGTTTTGTCGCCAGCAGGCGTGCACTTGGCGTGTGTTGGTGAGTGCTCCCCTGACTGCATTGTTCTGTCGCGGCGGACTGACGCTGCGCTTGTCTCCGGGGGGTTGAACAAAAGCCGCGGGTATACGATGTCGATGGCGGTGTGTTCTGGCCGGAGAATGTGTGCATGCGTCTTGAATGATGGACGGCTCGGATGCATGGCAAAGCAAGGCGGCGAGCCGGCGATCTTCTGCTGCAGCGTGCCTGCCGGACACGCCGGATAAATGCCACAGGGTCGGTATCTCAGGGGACTGACCGCACCGGCTCAGTAGGGTGAAAAACGACAGAGAGGATGGGAGAGAGAGAAAGATGAATAAGTTATTTATAGACAAGGAAGCAATGGTTTTAAAATTGTGAGAACATGTTTTGTACATGTGTGTGTGTGTGTGAGTCTAGCATTTAGACTTGTTAAGGGGAAAGGGGGGGAATGATGCGTGTTAAAGACACCAGGTTAGCCGTAATATGCGCCTAACCTGAAGCCTGTTTAGAGGCTGTTTTTCTTTACAGCGATAGCTGTTAGTGGGACACTTCGCGGTTTCGCGCCGTCGACCGCGCTCCATATCGACGCGGGCCATTTTCGGCACTCCGCCAAAACATTCCACGGGCCGCTGATAACAAGATAACAAGCAAGCAAGATAACATGCATGGTCATGCATGGTAGCAAGATAACATGCATGGTCAGTAAAACAGTCCCCGCCGGGCAATCTGGCAGTGCACTGGGATAGGTGCCCATGTGACCCAGAATTAGCACAAACAACAATTCTCGGGAGATACGCAGATAAAACTGCCTTAGAATTTTACGATGCATTCTGTATCAGAAAGCAAGGGGAAAGCAAGTGCGTTAGTGCCCCGTCAATGCACCTGACAGATACAGAGTTTTATTTTCTAAACGAATAGCCAGAAAGATGGTATTAATAGTGTGTGTTTGTTTCAATAAACCTTCATTTGAGAGTGCACTTCGTCTTGTCTACTTCCTTGTCCCTGTTTATTCGGCGCTTTTCGTTTAGCACGTGTGACTATTTGTACCGAAGTGACGTACGAAAACACGCTCCCCTCTTACGCAGACAGCTGAAATGCTCTCTACTTAATACACCCTCATTGGTTCCAAAACGCTATGGAATTTTCGTCCGGTGTGTTACTCGGTTTAATACGAAACGCCTATGCGGACTCTATGGTGCGCGCTCGCACCTTTACCGTTCATTCAGTCCATCTGCTCCGAAATGACACCTTAGCGGCTCCGACGTCACACCTCAGCTGTCGCTGTGTTTCACCTTACGGGTTGCGTAAATGTTAACTTTTTTTTTTATTTCCTCTTTGTACAAACGATGCTGGTGGTGTCGAATGTTTTGCCTAGTGTTATCTTTAAGGGCTGGATTACATCCGAAAAGCGTGGCGCTCGAGCGTAACGAAAAACCGTTACACGCAAGCACAAGACAACACTAAAGCACACATAGGCCTGAGCAGGTAACGCGTAAAAACAAAGAAACAATCTAAAAAAGGCATACTTATTGACAATTAATAGGGCCGGGCGACAAGCAATACGTAACTAAACTGAAGTA